>CM046857.1:22101080-22163236 GCA_025617745.1 Heliocidaris erythrogramma | reverse complement strand
TACACACAGTTCATAAAGGAGTCCACTGCTATTGATAAGCTGCCTTTTGTTCTTGTGAGAAGTGCCCTATACATATATACTACCTTAATATTAACCTATATATATTTAATATATTGTACGTATATACTCCGATGTCGCTTACAAATTGAGCCCTAAAGTCCACAAAAGAACCACATAGGCCTACCTAGCTCAGAGAGGCTTCCTTTATAATAGATTCCGATCCCCTACTGATATCAGCATAATGAGAGGCAGTGGAGCAGGGGCAGTTATACAAGAATGAGCAGTGCCCTTACATCAAAACAGGAAGAAGGACAATTTCTTTCTAATTTTTTTAAAGCTCGCTGGCTACGCTCGCTCGCATTTACCATTGTCTTTTTATCATATTAGGAAAATCGCTGCTATTCAAAATATCTTCAATATGAATAATCAGACCATTGCACTCAACTGTAAAGTAATTTTTTCTTTTCTTTTTTTTCTTTTTCATCTAGAACCATGCTAAGACATAAACAATAATGTGTCGAAAATGATATTCGATAGTGTATTAATCAGAATGTAGCGGTATACTATTGTCTCAGCTCAAAGTGGCATTTCCCGCATTTTTTTCACCCTTTGTAGGTGCCCTTTGCCCACAAAGTACCCCTTTTGTTGGTGCCCCCACCCATTTTGAAAGACGCTCCGCCGGCCCTGCTATCACCCACACTGGGAGTTACTAAAGTTCTGGATTCTGATCTTTACCTCCTATTTTGCTCTTTTTAGTTATATATTGTGATATGATTTACATTGCATACAAGAATTATCTTTTGATGAACATTGAAGAGTGCATATGGACGTCTATTAATGACGTCTATTATTCACAAGTAATATAATGTGATAATGCTGAACTCACTTTCCTTTTTCAGATGATGATAGAATCTTAATTACATTCAAATGATCCTAATGATTGCTAAAGTTTTGCAACCATGGGCCTATTTCTATCTGTCAACCTCAAAACACATATAAATCTGACGAGATGATTTTGTGGTTTACAACTTGGAAAATATTATCCAGTGGATCCAAATTTCTACATATCCATAATGAAAATTATAGTGTCCAAAGCATATTATGCTAAGGCTGGCTACTAAAATAAGGCAATTTTTTAACACGTAATTTTTTTCATTTAGTATGCATGAATGTGTAAAATTATTTGACTATATAAATTCATTATGCAAAATTATGCAAAACATAACATCATATTTGTAAACATATTTTTAGGCATTTTACTCCCATTGCAGGCTAATTTTGTGGGTTGTGACCATAGCTTTAATGCCAAATAATTTAAAGTAGAGAAAACCTTAGGTTGGTGAAACATTGTAGAGTGACAGATTGACGGGTATTATAGGAATACACAAATGAATTAAGAATGAACATGACTGTCATCAAATAAACCGGGTAATTTTCCTGATCGGTAACTTATACGTAAAAATGAGAGTGTTAAGATATATCATTTCAGAGACTGGTAAAATATTAAGGTGCACAAATATACTTCTTAGAATAATGTTTGTGTCTTTTGTTGATAGCATTTAAAGATGATAAAGTGTCCTTTTTTCTCATTCGTTCGTAAAACTTAAACTTTTCTTGGATGCCTCGTTCAGCAAATATACACATATTCGTGTTGCAAAGTGCCCGAAATCCGACATAATAGAGGTGATCATGTACATAAACTTTTCTCGTGTATTTCTTTGACAAAATAAAATTGTAGGTTAATTCTTTCCTCGCTCTCTTCGCTCGCTCATAAAATTTTGAAAATGTAGAAACATAATGGTGGATTTTCGGGAAAGATGTGTCAGCCCCCCCCCCCCCTACTTAAAAAAAAGAAGTTATGCGGCCCCTGTAATTATAAAAATTATAGTTAACCTATATCTGCGATCACTCGATAATTTATGTTTGTATAAAGTAAGCAAACAGTGAAACAACGGTTTTAAGTCACTTCGAGGGGCATGGTGACCGCATCCACTTGGTTTCAAACACGAGGCCCCCAAATACACGTAGTTATTGTATTAAGTTCCATTATATGAACTTTATAAAGATAACTGCGTACTGCACAATGTGAGATCACATGATCAGGCTTATGACTTATTTCCTACCCCACCCCTATCATGGGCCTTGCTAAAATGGGTTGGGGCAGGGGTGGGGTGTTGGGATGTCACTCCCCCTTTCATATTCAACATTGCTGTCAGTATATGCGCTACTATGTGGGCAAAAAGGAGGGAGAGGGAAGAGAAAGGAGAAAAAAAAAGGTGAAAAGATTCATTAGAGGTTAGAAGGGAAAAAAGAGAGAAAAAGAAGAAAAAAGGAAAGAAAACAGAAAACCTAATTCCGATTTTTTCAACACTGAAATTCGAATATGCATATGGGAATAAATAGATTATAAGAAAAAAGCGAAAGGAAAACAAAGAAGAAAGCGACAGGATGAAGAAAGAATAACTTTGAGATGAGATTAACGATGAAAATGGCTGCCCAAATACAGTTTTGTATCTCAGACCCGGACGAGACTGCATCTTTCTTTCACATTCCTTTAATCCAAATAGGACTGGATGGCAATTAGCCCCCCCCCCCCCCCCCCCCCCACCGCTGATAGTTTTAAAGGGCTTGCCGCGCGACCTTATGACTTTTTCTTTAGAGTGTAATGTATCTTTTGATACAAAATGTGTGTGTATTCCCGGGTATTGTGTTACGTAACATTTGAAGGTCATATAATAAATGTCAATGAAAAATGGTAGGTTCGTATTTATGAGTAAAACCATAAATCATTTGTACAGATTCTAATGAGTTGCCGGAAGGGGTCTAACCGTCTTCTTTCCTATTCCATTTTCTTTCTTTTTTTCTTATTTTTTCGCCATCCGATGAGGGAGGGGTGGGGCGTGCCCTCCCCCCCCCCCCCCCCCCATTGCTACACCTCTGCTCCTGATGAATTTGCTTTTTTTAACCAGGAATTATGAACCCTATTTCATTTTTCGGAAATACGAACCCTATTTCATTTTCGGAAATACGAACCTTATTTCATTTTCGGAAATACGAACCTTATTTCATTTTCGGAAATACGAACCCTTTTTCATTTTCGGAAATACGAACCCTTTTTCATTTTCGGAAATACGAACCCTTTTTCATTTTCGGAAATACGAACCCTTTTTCATTTTCGGAAATACGAACCTTCGGAATTATGAGCCCTTTTTCATTTTCGGAAATACGAACCTTCGGAAATATGAACCCTATTTCATTTTCGGAAATATGAACCTTCGGATAAACGAACCTTCGGATAAACGAACCTTCGGAATAACGAATCTTCGGAATAATGCAACAAATGTTCGGAATTACGAACCCTTTTTCATTTTCGGAATTATGAACCCCCAGGCATGGGAAATTAGTGTTTCGGAAATACGAACCTTCGGAAATACGAACCTTCGGAAAAACGAACCTTCGGAAAAACGAGATGCCCCCGAACCAACACCTTCAAAAGGTCCAAAATCAAACTGATATTAGAACAGGAGAAGGAATAAAGTGATATTTCAAGTTACCTTTATATATTGGTAACTCATCTGTGAAGCTCGAAAAGAAATTGAAAAGTATCGTTATTACATGATAAAGACCCCATTTCCAAAGAACTCCGTACATGTTGTCCAGGAGATAAGGGGCTTTAATTTAAAAAAAAATTGCTGGCCAGGGAAGGTTTGAAAAACTTGTCCGGGGTAAAACTTTGCGCTGATTCCACTCACGACATTTTCGTCATTTGGCCCATTTTGGGCAAAAATGACTATTTTGGTCACTTCTGGTCAGGGGTATTTATCCCAATATAGAGTTATTAACTATTATCTACTCGCACTGCACACTGTGATGCACACTACATACTGCACACTGTAATCGATTATTCTTGTTTAAGCATCTTTCAAGTGATTAAATCATCTTGTAATTTGGATGGATCTAAATTTTTTGGAATTCTGATCATCCGTGAGTCCAATGTTTTCATTTATCCTTTGAAGTAAATGCTATTTTCACCGGTTTCTCCCGAGTTCTTCTCCATGCTGTGAGCACATGTTCATTAACATTGTCCCACATGCTCATGTTTGTCACGGTGAGTGAAACTCTTGTGTGTTGATCTTGCATAGTCGCTACACGTTACGGACACTAGTGAACCCCCGCATTTTTGTTTTTTGTTCTTTGCATTAAAATGGCGACATAAAATAAGTTTCAACCTCTTGCAGTGGAAGGTGATATAGATGAGGATATCACATTGAAAATTGATGAAGTTGTAGCATGTGCCATGGGGTGTATTCCAGCTCGCCAGGAAGATGCTGGAGTAAATCGTCAACTTGTTGGTGACATTGTGAAAGCGGTGGTTGCAGCTTTGCTGTCTATGGTGCAGTAAATTTCTGCGCAAATTCAGCAACGTGGCCAGGTATCTGCTCAGAAGGCAGGGGCACTTATGCAGAGGCATGACATACGTCTTGACATTGTCATTGTCATCCGTAGTGTTCCAGAGTCTAATGGTGAGAACACGAATAGTGCTGTTGTCAAGATTGCATCCTCGGCCGGTGTGATCATGGCTGAGTCGGATCTCAGCACGAACTATCGGCTTGGTAAACATATGCCAAACAAGACTAGACCAATTGTGGCTCGATTTGTACGTCGAGACCTGCCTACCAGCCTCTTGAAAAACAAAAAGAAACTCCAGAACGGTCCTCATAAGCAGGTCATGTTGGGGGAGCACCTTGCACCAGGTCGTGCCAAGCTTCTCCAAGTATTGAAGCGGGACGAGGATGTTGAGAAGGTGTGGACCATAGATGGGAAGCTGCATTGCACTCTCAGAAATGATCCTCATAAAAAAATTCATTCTGTCATCCCCAGAGGATCTCTTCAGCCAGCTGGGATGGAAGGACGATAAGCTGCAGAAGACTGGGTTATTTGTAGATATTTCTGCCTAGGACATCTCCGACCCTCCCTCAATTCAGGACCAGATACCTGCTTCCAGAACTCTCTGAACTTTTTATTATAAGTCTCAATGTTAATGGTCTTCGTAGTAAATTAAATGATGGCATTTTGGATGTATTCCTTAGCAGTTATGATATTATTTGTTTAAGACAGATTGTGTTGATTTGTTACAGACAAACCTTAATAATTATAAATACTATACTAAGCTTAAGTTTTCTACACAGTGTTCTGGGTCATATGGTGGTTTTCACGGTATGTGTATATTAATGAAAAAATGAAATATTTGATTCTTCACAGAGAATTATTGGTACTAATTCAGACTCCATTATCTGGGTTAAGGTTACCTGTAGTAAACTTGGTTTTAATTTCATTTTGGCTTGTGTTTATATTCCATGTGAAGGTTCGGTTCATTACTCTAGTCAAATTTTAGATAACCTTATTCAGGATATTATTGATATTCGTAGTAGATTTGACCTTCCATTTTGTGTTGTTGGTGATTTTAATGCCAGAACAGGATTGTTAGATGATTTTTTGGATGACGATAAATATTTGACAGGTATCCACGGTCCTCTTTCTTCTGATGATATCAATGTTATTCGTACTATCCTGAATAATAATGGTCATCAAACAATGAGGTGTAATACGGATAGTCATGTGAATAATACTGGAAAGCAGCTTATTGATGTATGTCAAAGTTTTGATTTCAAAATTGTTAATGGTAGATTTGGAAATGATAAGAATATTGGCCAATTTACCTGTTACAATTAAAATGGTGGTTGTAGCTCTGTTGATTACGCACTGGTGTCCTATACCCTCTTTGATAAAAGATGATTTTAACTTTACTGATAATGTTAAAAATAAACCATGTTAATTGTCTTTTCGGTGGTCTCATGATAAAGCTGGTGAATATATGCAAATTGTTGGTCGATCATTATTCGATCTATCTCGAAAGCTTGAAAGCCTTCAATCTGATGTTTGTGCTAATCATGGTGTTGATTCATTCTGCTCTAAAGTAAGTGATGTTTTTGTTAAGGCAGCACAGAATATTGGTGTTTGTAAATGGAAAAATCCTCAAGTTAGTAAAAAAAAAATGAATATGAAATGGTTAAACCATGGTTTGATGGTGATTGCCGAAAAGCTCGAAGAGAGTATTTTAGTATTAAAAATAGATTAAAAAATAGGTCAACGAATCATGTAAATATGTCCACCTCTGTTGAAAATGAGTTAAATAACGCTATTAAAAGTTATAAAAGATTGTTGAGATTTAAGAAGAGACGGTACATTAAACAGTTAAATGATTCTTTGAGGTTTTTAAGGAAAAATAACCCCTCTGAATATTGGACTCTTCTGAAAGGTGTGAGAAAAAAGCTTCTTTTACTAATAAAGTCCCATTAAGTGTCTTTGTTGAGCATTTTAGAAATCTTGGTAATGTAGACAATGTCACAGACGTTGGGAGTGGAAAGTTTTAACGAGTCTGATATTTTAAATGCTCCAATAACAATTGATGAGACATTGCTGATTATCAAACGTTTAAAAAATGACAAGGCTTCTGGTATAGACTTGATGAGGAATACCAATTAGTATTTTACATTTAATAGTTACCTTTTTTTAATGTTGTGCTAGATAATGGTATTATTCCAACTGACTGGTGTGTAGGGATTATCGTCCCAATTTTTAAAAATAAAGGCGAGGACACAAACCCAGATAATTATAGGGGTATTACACTTCTTAGCTGTTTAGGGAAGCTGTTTACTGCGATTTTAAACTATAGAATATCAATTTTTTGGATTGTAATAAGATTTTAGGCGAAGAACAGGCTGGATTCAGGTCAGGCTATTCAACAACTGATCATAGTTTTGTACTGAAATGTATTATTGATATCTTTTTGCAAAGGAAAAAAGGATGTATTGTGCATTTATTGATTATAAAAAGGCCTTTGATTTGATTGATAGATCATCTTTATGGTTGAAAATTTTGGCTTCCGGAGTTAAGGGCAAAGTTTTTGTAGTTATAAATAATATCTATAAACATGCCAAATCATGTGTTAACATAAATGGTCAGTTATCAGAATATTTTATGTGTAATGTAGGTGTTAGACAAGGTGAAAACCTGTCACCGTTGTTGTTTGCTATGTTTCTGAATGATTTTGAAAGTCATATCAGTAAATTTTATAGGGGCCTTTCTTTAATGGATGATGTTTATAGTGATAGTTTGTCAGATGAAGATATTCAACTTTGTTCAGGCTTTATTGTTTGTTATATGCTCTTATTTTTGCTGAAAATCCGAATGAGCTTCAGAAAGCATTGATTGCTGTGGAAGAGTACTGCGAGAAATGGTATCTTCAAGTAAATACGAGTAAGACGAAAATTGTTATTTTTTCAAGAGGAAAGGTGAGGAAAGTACCTAGATTTATGTTTAATGGTGATGATCTTGAAGTAGTAGATGACTTTAGGAGTTAAATTTAAATATAATGGCAGTTTTATGAAGGCAATAGCCAAACAGGTGACTCAGGCTAGGAAAGCTTTGTTCAGTATGTTGGTAAAAGCTAAACGATTGCAGTTATCTCTTGATACTCAATGTGAATTGTTTGATCGTATGGTGCTACCTATTTTGTTATATGGTAGTGAAGTCTGGGGCTTTGAGAATTTAAATCAAATAGAAGTTTTTCATAGGAAATTTTTAAGAACGATCTTGCATGTAAATAAGTGTACACCCGATACTATGGTATATGGTGAAACTGGTCGTTGTGTAATAATTAATTATGTTAAATGTAGAATGATTGGTTTTTGGTTATGAATAGTCAAGGCAGAACAGTCTAAATATACTTTTTTATTATACAGACTAATAAGAAGATTACATGAAAATGAGGAGATAGATTTTCTTGGCCTACATGTATTGAAAATATATTGAATAATGCAGGGTTCAATGATGTGTGGCTTTCTCAAGGCAATGGATTTAATACCGATTGGATTTTAGGTGCATTACGTTTCAGACTAGCTGATATGTTTAAACAGGAATGACAAGCAGCCACCTGGTCCAATCGGGTGTGCCTTAATTACAGGATTTTTAAACTTGAGCTGGAGTTTGAAAAATATTTGTGTCTCTTGAATAGTGCAGATGCAACACTATTATGTAAGTTTAGATGTCGAACACATAGATTACCAGTTAATAACAGTCGTTTCAACTCTAATTTGTTAAATGAAAGTTTATGCTCACTCTGTACATCATTAGATATTGGTGATGAATATCACTATTTGCTTGTTTGCCCATTTTTTATTAATGAGAGAAAACTGTACTTGTCTGATTTTAATATACATAGACCAAATACAACAGTAATGGCTGAAATTCTACTTACAAAAAATGCTTGCCAGCTTAAAAAGCTTGTTAAATTTGTTAAAATTATTATGCAGCAATTTAGATATAAATCCAAAGAGGATGCAGTTGTTGATGTTGTAGGTGACAATCAAAGTCAGGTAGTTACACGTAGTGGTAGAATAGTTAAAAACCCTATACGTCTAGTACTTTAGTTGTATTTACACTGTACATATATATACGGTAATAGCCGGGAGGGCGCATTGTTATACATAATTTGTATATATATATATATATATATATATATTGATTTTTTTTTCATGTTTCGTTGAGAAATGTTGCTTAATATGTAAAATATATACTCATGTACAAGTATTCAATATACCATTTATATTATTGTAAATATGTTGTGCTCTCATAACCCGAGAGGGGGTCGATAGAGTGAATAAAATCTTATCTTAACAACGAAAAAGGTTTGATAGGGCTATCATAATATGTAAAAAGGTGCTGGTCGAAAAAAATGCTTTTTATTGACCCCAAGAACATTGGAGTGGTCATTATGACCACATTTTGGCCAAAACTGACCATTCATAAAGTCATTTTGGGTCTAAAATCTGTTAAAAATATGAAGTCAGAATCATTTGAAGAGTAGGTGATGACTTCCAAAATTAATGTAGAAATGTGCGCTCGATCATGCTAGAACAAACAACTCATTGAATGTAGTTATACCGTTTTGACCATTTTGGTCACGCCTCTTTGACCCTCATTGACCATACGCAGGATTTCTATTAAAAACTCAGAAAAAGGGTGGTTCAAAATATGTTACTTTTATTGACCTCACTCATGTCACTCATGATATTCTGGTCACAATGGCCACTTTTTGGCCAAAAATGACCAACGTGGGCATTTTTTCTTTGTCTGAAACGTGTTCAAATTTTTAATCTGAATAATTTTGTAGGTGACTTTTGGCATCGAATTATAGTTCAAAATGTGTGATGATTCCAGGACAATCTTTTGATAAGATGTATCTTAACCATTTTGACCATATCGGTCATTTTTGCCTTGTTCACCTACACTGACCATTTGCATAATATCTATTAGAAACTCGGAATGAGTAAGCTTCAAGGCTTCCATTGAGCTAACCCACCAAAAAACATGATGGGGAAGGTTTGAAAAGCTCATCGTATGTAAAATTATTCGCTGGTTCCAAAGATGTTACTCTTATTGACCTCACTCATGAAAATGATATGGGTTCAGAAGATTAAATTCATATTATGCATTAAAACCGTTTTGACCATTTCGAACTTCGGTCATTTTAGCCACTCTGACCTAAAGTGACTATGATTTCCAAAACAAACATTAATTTCAGTGAGCAGACAGGTTTGTGTTGGGTTTTAGGTCTAATCAGAACATTGGTGAAGAAAGGTTTGGAAAGCTTTTCCTTCTTAAAATTTCAAACCAATTCAAATAATGTTAGTCTTGTTGACCTCATGACATTTTGGCCCCCACCCCCCAAAAAAAACCCATTTGGGGTTTATTTTTTTCTTTCCTTTTTCTTTCTTTCTTCTTCTTTTTTCACGTTGGAGGGGTGGGGGCGGTGACTTACATGTCGTTTTTCCGAAGGTTCAAGATTCCGAAGGGTAGTTTTTCCGGAGGTTCGTTTCTCCGAGGGTTCGTAATTCCGAAGGTTCGGTACTCCGACGGTTCGTAATTCCGAAGTTCATTATTCCGAAAATGAAATAGGGTTCATAATTCAGAAAATGAAAAGGGGTTCATATTTCTGAAGATAGAAATTTGTACTTACATTTCAAGAGAATTACTGTAACTATCTAGGAGGCTCTTTGATTTTACGATTTAACGATTATTTCGATGAAAAAAAATGGAATTTCCTCGCCGAGCCGATCTTTCCCCGTACTGTACCGTCGATTCAAATGACTCGATCGGACGGTGCGTAATCTGTACCGTATACCGTCGCTGACTCGATCAAATCAATGGCCGGTATCTGTCTGTCTATAAAAAACTAGTAAAGGCCTAGCAAATGCTTTTTCTAACCGTTTGCTTGTAGCTTCGGATATTCCAACCAAACAGTTGCTAGCAAAAAGAAGCAGAAGCTAACTTTCTTGCTAGCAGTCGCTTTCCCAGTCTAGCAAAAGCTTAGACTGTTAATCAAATTTCAGTTACTCAGCATCAGGTTAGTAAATGCCTATTTGAAAAGAAGGAATTTTCTTTCATCATCAAGCTTTTCTTTCATCAGCAAGCCTTTTTCTTACTAGCTTACGCCGTTACTTGTATGGACATGATGAAGATTAAAAAGGAGCTATTTTTGCATATTTCACTGTCCTATCTCCTTTAAAGCTTTTTTTTCAAGCTAAAAAGGGGTGTGGTGTTGCCAATATCAACACCTGACTGTTCACTAAGTTTTATTATTATGGGTCACTATGTTCCTCGCAAAAGCCCCTTTTAAAAGAGAAGTATCATGTTTAAACTTTCATCTTACCTGTGGAGCATGAGCTTCCTTCGAAGGCAGGAGGACATTCACAAATGTAACCATCAACCAGATCTTTACACGTGCCACCATTCGAACAGACTATGCCAATGCAATCATTCATATCTACATGAAAATGACAATTATCAGATGAAATAGGAAATAGCAAACATGTACCAAGAACTCGTCTTTGTTATGTTTGTGGTAGAGGCCTATATATAGGATCTTGCAGTCTTGAAAGGTACTAGTCAATGTATTCACCTGGTTTAAATTGTAGTTTTTTAAGGGAAAAAACGTTAGTTAAACCAAGTATATTTTCTTATTTTATGAGATATGAGAAGCAGTGACAGGCAAAATTGATCTTGAGTTAGTTTCTTTATTTAAAAGATAGTAGGAAATCTAGTTTCGTTATAATTGTGACAGTGAAACATTGTATTACATGTTTCTCGGAACAACATGTACAACTAAGCAATATGGTAACATAAAAAATGGAAAACCTCAGGGAACGAGACACCCCAGATTACCCGCAGTATTTGAACAAAAGCTTTACAAATTTAGAGTGGGAATGAACTTAATATTTTGACGTAAAGGGTTCACTTACATTCAAATCGAAAGCTATCTGTATATATATATTTCAATAATAGTAGGTCAGGTAGAGGCGATATTATAAAGTGAACCTTCTTGTATACCCTGGTTGACGTGAACACTTGAAATTGTTTACCAAGTTCATACACGTTCCTCCATTTTCTCAAAGTATGCCTGTGCACTTCGAGATATCTGTCGGCCCATTAGATTTAACCCGTTGACTACTGGATTCTCTTAAGCATAGGCTTGATACAGGAACCATCCGGCTCCCGTACGCAATGGGTTAAGTAAATACTCCGTTAAAATGTTATATGAGCGAAATCTTCTTTGAGTGTAAAATTCCGGAGGTAAAATTAAAGCACTCTGTTTGAAAAGAAATTGTATAAGCCATAGAATCAAGGAAATCAAATATGATCCCGTCACTTTGTATATAATTGCTGTCTCACGTAACATAGTGTCACCATCTTCCGGCCTACAACACTCCTTAAAATGCTATCACGATGGCTTTCGTCATCCCACTAGGTCTCCATGTTTCTCCTTGTTATGGAGTATACATGCTGACTTATGTCTTGCCAAAGGATAGGGTTCGAATCCAAGACCTCATATATCCATATCTTCATATTCTATTCTATTTATTTATCAACGGAAAACTCACAATCAGTCAAAACAGATACTTTTCAGCGAGTTCGTGCACATGATAAAAAACAGGTTAAATGTACACAATGTTATTGACATACAAATATAGAACCAATCGAAATATCTTTTTAAA
Organism: Heliocidaris erythrogramma; assembly: GCA_025617745.1. Lineage (NCBI taxonomy): Eukaryota > Metazoa > Echinodermata > Echinoidea > Camarodonta > Echinometridae > Heliocidaris > Heliocidaris erythrogramma. The sequence continues at coordinate 22,151,120 of CM046857.1, read as the reverse complement.
CAATATTTATATAAACACGAGTTAAATTATACACTTCATATTGCAGAGAATATTATGAGATTTTCAATTTGTACCATTCCATTCCACCCCCTTTTTTTATCCATAAGTCAAAAATCGATACAGTTGATTGACTTAAAAAATAGAATAAGCTTATCCACTGACGGTCAGGTATTAAAAAGCTTTATCCTTGACTAGACACCACCATCCCTTAAATAATTCGATTTGACAAGACAATTTTTTTCGAAAAATCATAATCTCCACGTTTGCCATTTTTAATAATAATAATAAATGTAACATATATAGCCCCAAACCCACTCTGTGGAGTGCTCAAGGCGCATGTAGAAATTAAGAATTAAACAGAAAATGTTTTTACATGATTTTTAAAAGAATCAGATGTTATGCACTTTTTGATGTCTTCAGGAAGGCTATTCCATAATTTAGGACACGCATGGGCAATTATGTCACTTAATTAATTCTTCATAAATGACAGGATATTTCGTTATGTACCTGTATCACAATTTTGACCTGTGTAACCTGGGAAACACGAACAGGTGTAAGATGTTGTAGAGTTTACATCATCCGAGCACATTCCTCCAACTCCGCATGGCGTGAAACTGCAAAGACCTGTGGCTCACATTAAATGTAATGAAGTAGAATGTCAAACAAAAAATGTTTTTACCTTGTAATACTGATTATTGACCTTGCTTCACCCAGAGATTACTCACATTAATAATTATTTAGTACTCCAGAGAGTCCTTTGTTGTATATCCTATAGAAACGGTAATTAATACTTGTTGAAGGATGACGAACTCATTTGATTTCAGGTCTTAATGTATTATGATGTAAAGGTAATCCTTGTAATGTAAATCAATTTTCTGATTGGAGAGTTATTTTGTTAATACAGGAAATAGTGATTAAGATACTGTTTTAAATATAGGGTTAAAATCTTTCCTCGAGGAGACATGATTTTGGAAGCCCAGTGGTAGCTGTTAGGATAATCTCCATCGGCTACCAGTCGTAGAGTACCTTTATGTAGAGAGTAGCGACATAGACGTCTGACTTTTCGGGAAACAATATGGCGTTTGGATTCTTTATATTGATAACACCCAGGTGCTCATCTGAATTGAATAGAAATGTTGCATAGCAGAGGAAACAAAGTGACGTTCAAATCATGAGTTGTCGCTACTCTCTTCATGTAGGTACTCTAACCAGTCGGGATAGAGTGAGCCATCTTCCGTTATGGATATATAAAGTGCATCCATGAAAACACGAAATCGACATTTATCGATGTTTAATCATATCTTAATCACAATTATGATTAATAAATCACACATATTTGTAAAGTTTGGACCCTCTTCTTTCATTTGATGCCACTCATATGATACATACTTCACGCATGAATGAATAAAGACAATATGAAGCAGGGCTACCAAAAAGTCGTTTGACCAATTTGAATTTCAAACAGATAATCACATTTCTAGAAAGTTCATTTTCTGCCCTTTCATATGACACCTCAATCGGGAGAAATTTGCCAGAGATAACAAAACTCTGTTGATGTAAATTGATGCTTGCATTTCCATGATTTATTAAAGGGTCACTAAAATCAAAAAATTATTGCCCATTTTTCGTAGGAAGGTGTCATCAGGAGCCAAAAAATATCCATCACACAATTTTTTTATGCATTCATTCATATTTTATAATCATTTGAAAAGTACATTTTTGCTGATTTACACAGTCATAAGCCCCGCCCCTAAAAAAAACCCATCGAAGCGACATCGTAATCACGTGATCTGTGACGCATGAAAAGTAAGGGGAAATATTCCACTAACCTATACCGTGCGCGCCCGGAGGCCCCCGGCAGGTCCAGCCCGGTGCCGAGCATGATATTCACCCCATCGACCACTTGCATTGCATATTTTCGTGTGTTTAATTCCTCACAATAACTTTGATTTTGGGACACAGTTTCATCAATAATGCCTAATCGGTGTATAGTTGCGGGCTGTAGCAAGACCACTAAAGATGATGTAAGCCTATATCATTAGAGATGAAAATCTACGGAAATTGTGGGTCGCAAAGGTACAGCTCACGCGGGCAGAGTGGCAAGGGCCGGCCAAGTGAGTGGAGTACAATCTGCAGCGATCACTTTGCCGAAGATGATTTTGAGGATCCTGGCCTGTATTCCGAATTTTGCATGAAGAGAAGGATAAGCTAGCTAAAAGATTCAGTTATTCCAACGATCAGACTTGGAGTCAGGTCTGCCAATCTGTTTTTCAACGACAGCAGCTGCAGCAGCTTCACCCGTAGACCGAAAATTCTGTCTCTCGCTCGCTCGACCTAACGAACGAGAGACAGAATTTTCGGTCTACTTCACCCGTAACTCCAGGGAGCTCCAACGCGTTGGAGCTCCCTGGAGTTACTTCACCCACGGCCCTTCACCGTATTCTGCGAGGGGTTCAAACATATAATATGGTCGAATTTCCCCTTGCCACTCGAGCTTCTTTGCCTTCGGGGTCTGATAAATCATCTGATAAATCAGAGTTCGTATCTGCATGGCTCAGAAAAGTCCTCCAACTCGGAATCGCGGGCACTTTTCCTCTCTCTATATAAGTTACTCGAATTCAGCCAAAATCTAAGTCAGTACTAACGTACTATATGAAGCGAAGTAAAAAAAAAAAAAGCCGTAAGTGAAATAAACAAAACAAAAGCGTTCACCAGTCGCTATGTACGAGGGGAACGTAGTCACTGCCATACTATAAAGATGTGTATGACATTATACATACAGACCATGATACAGACGCATAAAACGGCTGTGCACGCGTTTATGACCAATGCAAAACTTTCTTTCGACAAGCTCAAATGGATGAGAACATTGTTCAAAAGAAAAGCTAAAAACAAAACAAGAGCTGTATATTTGGGCAAAAGCGTTTTCTGATCTTGTAGAAAATATATTGCTGATTATTCACTCCTAAGATTATATTGATTAATTTCCTTTTTTCATAAATTGTCCGTTGAACAGAGGGGTCAAATACTGCATTCTGTGTACAATATTATATGCTGCAGCCTGCAGATCTTGTGCCTCTTACTTTTCATACGTCACTTGGGGGTTAGCCAATCAGCTCACGAGTTTTAAGGAACGGTCCCAAAACCTCTACTTTTCCCCCTTTTTCGCCAAAACGAGACATAATTTGGACAATCGATTGGCAGATTCGTGATTAGAAGGCAAAACTACATGGAAAGAGCACCCATTTTCTCTCTAATTTAGTAAACCTTTAAAGGCTCCCAGATCGTCTCCATTCTATTACCAAAAATACTAGTTGCTCTGTTGTTAACTGCATTGTCAAGGAGGTTTTATAATGAAAACCCACCTCATTATCAATCAGCTTTTATCATTTTGTACTCACCACTTCATTCTGTTGCGATCAGCCATGCATGAAGTCTTTTGTCTTCCTAATTTATTGCTAGGACAGGCAGCCAGTGCTAACGGATTTGTTTAATAAATCATGGAAATGCAAGCATCACTTTACACCAACAGAGCTTTGTCATCCCTGGCTCATTTTTCCCGATGGAGGTGTCATATGAAAGGGCAGAAAATGAACTTTATAGAAATGTTATTATCTCTTTGAAATTCAGATATCAATGGCCAAACGACTTTTTGGTAGCCCCGCTTCATATTGTCTTTATTCACTGATGCGTGAAGTATGCATCATATGAGTGGCATCAAATGAAAGAAGAGGATCTAAGCTTTAGAAATATGTATTACTCATAATTGTGATTAAGATATAATGAAACATCGAGAAGCCTCGGTTTCGTGTTTTTTTCTGGGACGCACTGTATTATATTCAAGGCTATGTTAGGATTATCCTCGTCGGATGCCAAACGACACAAGTTATGAGGGGACTAGTCTAGTAGTGGACTCGACGCGAGCCAAGTCAGACTCCGCTTATATTAAGAGGACAGATGGGCAGTCAAGCAGAGATTCCGGACCAGCAAAACGGGCAGAAGAGAACGCTACTACACCACTTACGAGAGCTAGCTGAATCAGGAGCAAGGAACACTTAACATAGACCTATTAATAACAATTGAAAAAAGGGGGAAATGAATATGTAAATGTACAGAATTATGTTTACACTAAAATTGTATTTGATATCAATTTCCTTCCAAGTATGGATATTCTGGAATTCCATTTAAAGAAGAGAATTTCTAGAATACATGTATACCTCGAGCAGATAATGGTCACACCACACTGATAACGATAATGATCCCCAATAACCGAATATTTGAGGTATCGGTGCCGCCATACTTAAGGTGGGTTTTCACGGGGCACGCGAATGATTCGCGAAGGATGCGAATGTGAGATGAAATGGCAAAATCCAACATTAATTCGGAGAAGATTTTCTCCGAATGTGTCGCAAAAATGGAGCCGTAAATCCATTCCTGCGCAGTTTGTGCGTATATAGTTCTCACAACGTATTTGCGAATGTCGTGTGTAACGTTAAAGAGCTATGGCCAGTCCACATGCACGAAGAACACGAGACTAAAATTGCGAACCTGAGTTGACAGCTGTATTGAGTTGATCGGTCTCTTCGAGAATAGTTCCCTGTCTAGTCGCAGAATGAAGTCAGACACCTCGGCCATGCGCTTTGCGGCAAACATGCGGTAAACGTGCGCCAAACGCTCGGGAGAACTTCGCACGAACTCCATAAGAATGTCGCATGAGCAAAACCTTCGCACACATTCGTGAAAGCGTCGGTTTTTGTTCGTGTGTAGCTCGCGAAAAATTCGGAAATACTTCGTGACATTCGCAAATTAATCGTCGCGAACGGTAGGCAAATTAGTAGAGGCCTCGACGTGAAAGGCTCGCGTTTGCTTCGGTAGGTCGTGCGCATATGACGAAGCTTTCCAGACATTTAAGAACCCCCGCGCAAGTTTGGCAATTTTTTGGAGCCTAAAACACGAATGTTGGACTTTGCCATTTATTCGACATTTGCATCCTTTGTGAATTGTTTGCGTGCCCCGTGAAAACCCACCTTTACAGCACATCTGCTTAAAGGTACCTCATTCCTATTGCAGCCTACAATCTTGAAGTTGTGTGAGTAGCCTATGCAATAAATTACAAAAGAATTATAATTGGAAAACTTGTGCGGACGTGCAAAGGATTGTAATTTGCTTTTAAGTAAGGAATAACAACAATTTGGTAACACTTTCATTTTTTTCGACTCGAAGACATTTTTTTTTACCAGTACATGTACTTGCGTTGATGTCTTAATAGGTCCTCTGCGACAAAAGCAAGATTTTCATGTCTTACAAAGAAGTTATAGAACTTATGACTTTTAAATTTCATAGGCAGTATCTACAGGATGTTTACTAAACCTGTGCAAAGTTTCGCGGAAATGTGTGTAAGCCTGTTAAAGGCATGAAGTGCCCTTAAACGAGACTTTTACCCATTTTTATATGAGGGCCAATCATATCATATTTTACCCTTTTCAAATTGCCTATTGCTTCAAGTTGAAATTTTAGATAAATATATGCCGAAGACTGTCACTCTACCTGCTTCTTCAAGTACCATTTTGTTTAGCAACTCTTCTACTGCCCAGGGTTAAATTATGGTGACTATGTCCACCCCACTTGCACCAACTGCAGGTCTTTCCTGATTTGGGAGCTGATTACATATCAATCTTAGATCTGATGTTGTAAGATTAGTAACCAAGTATCCATCAGTTCAATTATTACACCACCATTGTAGTAATTAATCTCAGCTTTTTACATGTCATATTGACACACCATTAAAAGCTACTTTCTGTCTCTCCCGAATAGCTTACTTGTCAGGATGTCCACAGTAACATTTGTCGAAATGAGCATCGCAGCATTTTCCAGCTCATTCGTAAAACTCTTAAGGATATTCAGGATAGCAGGACTTCCTCTAGGCACCTTGAATCCAACTCTCAACGAGATAATGATACTCCCTTGTCTGCATGTGCAGAAAAGTAGAGCAAACAAGTATCAAGACAGTATCACACAACTGTAGGGCAGGGGACATTGCAGAAAAGGCCACTGGGCTACACGTGTATTCCTCTTGTATTGTATTGGCCCGTATTCTGAACTCCGGTTTAACTTAAACTCGAGTCTAAGTGTGGTTTAAATCTGCCCTTTAGACCGGAGTTTAAGAAAATCACATTCTGAACTCCGGTTTAACTTAAACTCCGGTCTAAGCGTGGTTTAACTTTGTACAGAAAGTTAGACTGCAGCTAGGGGTAGTTTAAGTCCGGTTTAACTTTTCTCATGCACGGCCACCGCAGGATAATGTTTGCAACTGAGGCGGAAGAGTGGTATTACGAAAGGTTTTAAAGTCTGCTGGCACCAGCTTAGAGAAAGGTAAATTTACCTTCGTAAAGATGAAAATCTTCTTTTTCTTTTTCTTTTTAGCTGGATCTAGAATCGTAGTTAGATTTAACGTTTACCGGCAGTATTCATGACAAGCGCTGTCATTATCGCAGAACTGACTTTGCAACAATCTTCCGCGCTCGCGCGCGAGCAAGCATAGCTCTTTACGCCCTAACCCGAGCCGTGCCGGCCGGCCCAGCCGACGCGACCGATACCCTTTTATCTCATCCCACGCAATGCTGAGCTAGCTAGCTGAGCCAGGCTAGGTCGGAGCTGACTGTTGTTGGGAAGTAAATTGGGTTCCTAAGTTACAGCTACAGAAAAAAAAATCAACGAAACTAGAGAAACAGATAGGCCTAGATCAATAAGAGCTCAGCTCCAGAGATTATTGCAATTCCGCCTGCAATTTCAAAATTTGACAGCTGACTCAGTCTCAGATTTAACGTTAGAACTCAACTCTGCTCGACCTCTAACTAACGTTACTTATTATAGCCAATATCTTACTTCAACTTCCCGGTTCAACCTTCATTTGGAAAATACTAAAATAGGGTCTAACTTTTAGAATCTATTAGTAGTTAGGCCTAGTACAGTATTCTAGACTTAGTCTTAGACTAGGCCCTAGACTAGTGTCAAAGTGTCAAAGAACTTGGCAATACATTGTCACCAGATTATTTGTGTAGGCCATGCAGCAGCTAGTAGCAACTAACGTCAGGTTCTAAAGTATCACAGTGCCCTTCTTTAATATACATCTATGACATAGGCCTAGATCTATCTAGATGTCTGAAGTAGATCTAGCTAGGCCTAACTCTTGATTACATGCATTCAAATTGCGTACTATTATCTCCGAAAATGTGCCCTTCATAATTATGGTACCCGGTAAAGTGTACAACCGTATTGACTTTTCAATGAAATGAAACGAACAAGTTTGTTTTTCGGTCTAAAAGTAGGCCTACTGTAAGCCTAACTTAGGCCAATAGGGTATAGGTCTAGCTCTAACTTTTTTTTAATTAATTACCTCTAGATCTAGATACGGTATAGGCCTATCTTATTTTTTGTTTGTTTTGTTGTTTTTGTTTGCAAAATTCCCCCTGTGCCTCATAACAAAATAGACATCTAATCTCCCAGGCTATAATTATAAAGAGGTCTAGGCCTAAGGCCTATATAGCCTGGGTCCTTTCCTTTTGCTCTGAATCTAGGCCTAGGCCTAGTCAAATTTGCAAAGTGACGGTGTTGCGTTTGCCTCACCAATCAGTGGCAGGTGGGGGTTCACGAGGTCCGGACCCCCCCCCCCCCCCCCCCCTCCACATTTGTTTTATTTTTCATTTTTGCTTTGCTTTAATTGTCAGACGTAACTAGGCCTAAGTCATCAAATTTTGTATTTCCCTGAAATCAACCCCCATCTGATGCTTTTTTTGTTGTTTTTGTTGTGTGTCAATTGCTTGAGCCCCTTTTCAAAATACAAAATCCTTGATCCGCTCTGCTCCCACATGATGGACATTGCAGGCCTAATTGTTAATACATGTAGATCTCACTTTTAGATCTAGAGTCTACCATGATTTTTTTTCGCCAGCCCTCAAAAAGTTGTTCTGTGGGGGCAGGGGTTATCAGATGTTTTCCTCCATAATTATCCGACAAGCAAAAAAAAAAAAGGGGGGGGGGGTTCTTGCCGCCCCCCCCCTCCCCCCCAGCCTACGCTAGTGATCCAGCCATTTTGAAATGGAAGAAGGAGCTGAATACAGAGGTGTAGTGCCTGCGTTCAGTATCTTCCCTAGGACTAGTTATAGTAATACATGCAATAACGTAGGATAAACCGACCAACCTAACCTTAAATAGTCGTTCATTTACGATCCAGAAAACTCCAGTAGGCTAATCATGACAAATGAAGTGCCAAATGGTATGCCTTTAATTTGTGTATAGAGTATTTCATGACATTTCTTGATTAAACATCCTAAAAATGAAAGGAATAAGCAAATTTCAGCCTTCTTGAAGATAAATTGAGCTCTACTGGGCATGTGCAGTAGCAGCAGACTACATCTCCGTGGCAACTAAACCACAGTTTAACTTAGACTGGACTTAGACTCTAGTTTAACTAAACTGGACTTTCAGAAACAGAAATGGAGTTAAACCCGACATGCAGTCTAAGTCGGGTTTAGTTAGACTCTGGTTTAACTTAGACTGGAGTTTAAGTTAAACCGGAGTTCAGAATACGGGCCATTGTATTTATTTTCGGTCAATTAAAACAACAAATAATAATACATTCACAATCATGAAAACAAACTGATTTTAAAAAAAAAGACGGAGGGATGGCCCTACTCAGCGTTGTTGCTATAACATTACTGTTTTACAGAGGGGTTCTTTAGACATAGAACAAATGTAAATATATATTAACAGAAAAAAGGCTAACAACTTACAATAGTGAAAGAAACGAATTGCAGTAATGACAGGAAAAAGTGAGAAAAATATTTACAAGATATAGAAGAGAGAAAGCTTTAAAAATAGCGTACATTTAAATAACATACCTGATCAGCTACAAAATGCCTGGAATAATATTTTGTAACCCTTTCTGAATGTGTTAACACTTCATAATAATTCTGTAGTATGTGGAAAAGCATTATTGGATTGAGCCTCTATATAGTTCGTCGGCAGTATTCAGTTCTAGGCTTATAGGGAGAGCACAGTTACCAGAATTGCGTATTGAGTAAGTATTAGAACGTGGTTGAAACATATCATTCATGCTAGAGGATAACATACCATTTAAAGACTAATACATTTAAATTTTTCTTAGGCCTGGATTCGAGAGACGACCATCTAAAAACTGAATGAATTTGCGCATTAGAGATATGTTCATATATTTCGATCACACGAATTAAAATAACAGCATAGTAAAAAACAAGAGCCCCAGGGGGCACGACGCTCACCTGAGGTGGATCAAGTCACATCTGGTGCAGGGGCCCCTATAAAGCCACCCAGAAAAATTTCATGAACAACTTTCATTCTTCATCTATAGAGGTATCTCTATACACAATACCAAGTCTGAGCTTCCTACCAAGCTCGGTTAAATTCCAATCATGTGTTTTGGAGAAGAAGCTGAAAATGTAAAAAGTTTATGGATGGCGGACAACTTGCCCCCCCCCCCCCTCGTCCAGTATGTTACCCCCACAGACCCCCTATAGGGCCACCCAGAAAAAATTCATGAACAACTTTCATTTTTCTATAGAGGTATCTCCATACACAATACCAAGTCTGAGCTATTCCTGGTTCTGGAGAAGAAGATGTTTGAAATTTACATAGCTTTTACAATTGGGGGCCCTCCCCCTGGGCCCCCCTGGGGGCCACATGTACCATTTTAACAACTTTGGGTCCCCTACCCCTAAGGATGATTCCTACCAAGTTTGGTTGAATTCCGATCATGTGTTTTGGAGGAGAAGATCAGAATGTACATTTTGCCTGGCAGCGCCCCCCCCCCCCCTCCAGTATGTTACCCCCACAGGGCCCCTATAGGGCCACTCAGAGAAATTTCATGAACAACATTCATTCTTCATCTATAGAGGTATCTCCATACACAATACCAAGTCTGAGCTATACCTGGTTCTGGAGAAGGAGATGTTTGAAATTTACATAGCTCTTACAATTGGGGGCCCTCCCCCTGGGCCCCCCTGGGGGCCACATGTACCATTTTAGCAACTTTGGGTCCCCTACCCCTAAGGATGATTCCTACCAAGTTTGGTTGAATTCCGATCATGGGTTTTGGAGAAGAAGATGAAAATGTAAAAAGTTAACGGACGACGGACGACGCACGACGGACGACGGACAAATTTCCATCGCAATAGCTCACTCGAGCCTTAGGCTCAGGTGAGCTAAAAAGGGCGATAAAATCGCTTTATGAATCAAGTTCAACTTTGACTCATTGACAAAATAATGAAGTCTAGCTAAATATTTCACTAAGTTCCCAACCCTCTTTATACATAACTTATCAATATGGGCATCACACTTTAGGTCATTGTCGATAATAAATCCGAGATATTTAACACATTTAGACTGTTGTATTGCAATATCATAAATATTTACATTTAATGTATTACATTTACTTAACATGTGTCTTGAGTAAAGATACAGTTTTATCAAAATTGAGTGTCAACTTATTATTGCACATCCATTTATAAATAAATGATAAATGATAAATTAGTTTATTTCTAATATTATCAACATCCAAATCAGAAAAAATAAATAAGTGTTGTCGGCGTAAAGCTGAATTGAAAAAAAAGTCGCATATTAAGGCAAATCATTGATGAAAATAATAAATAGCAGAGGCCCCAGAATTCACCCCTGTGGAACACCAACAGAAATTGGCAATGGAGCTGAAAGAGTCGAGTCAACAGAAGTTGAAATAAACCTATTAATCATTAACCTATTGCAAACATTCTTCAGAGATACCGATATTATATAATTTACGAGGAGCAAGTTAGGATCAACGCAATCGCACGCTTTTTTTTCAGATCAATGAACACTGCTACTGTATATTTTCCCTGATCAACAACATTCATCCATTCATATGCAATCTTAACCAAAGACGTTAATGTTGAGTGTTTACTCCTAAAAAATTGTACTGTTGATAAAGGTTTTATTTTTTTCTCTAAAATACTGATACTAAGTGCCGCTGAACAAAACTGTCAAGCAATTTTGGTCCCATGGGTAATATTGAAATTGGTCGAAAGTTATTTGGTGGAATTTTAATACCCGTTTTATAAATAGGAACAACTTTTGACTTTTTCCATTGGTTTGGAAATTTATTCTCGAGAAATGATCTATTATGTGTAAGATACGGAACAATAACAGGGGCACACATTTTTAGAATTTTGGATGAAATGTCATCTAAACCCAAAGAAATATTTTCTTTCCATTTCATTAGCTCTTTCCGAACATCATCATCGTATGTGACTAAATAAAACGTGAACTAAGCATTACTGTTTACACGAACTTCATCATTATTGAAGGAGTATAATCATGAAAAGTAGAGGCTAATTCTGAACCAATAGCTCTCATAATACGGCCTTATGACAAAAGGGCCTGAACACATAGACTTTATACAGTGATATGGCCCTTTTGGCATAAGGCCGATTCAGTTAAGCCCCGGTCACACAGCACTCCACGTCTAAATCACGTACAAAAAGTTATGAAAATCTGGTGGACGTGGTCGTAAGTGGTAATTTTTGGTCAATTTTGGTTTGGCCGTGCTTTGTACGGGGTATGGCCGTCGGCGGCTGTTCCACTGCTGAAGCACTGCCTAAGCACGTCTAACCACGTCCAGCCACGTCCAGCCACGTGTAAGGCTAAAAAAAGTACGCGGAAAAATCCATTTGTCAGTGATAAGCCGCTAAACACACGCTATTTCCCGTGATACCAACGCGTAACACCCGTCCGATGACCGTGCTCTGCCCGTGACAGACCGCTAAACTTTCGCGTCTTACCGCTTCTCCCAAAGTTTGAATCACTGCCGGAACACGAATTATCACGTGTGTTTCACGTGTGTTGCACGTCTTTACCACGTGGGCCGCCCGTGGTTGTCCGCGGGCTAAAATTTTGAGCAGTTCAAAACTTTTTGCCGCGTCCGACGCCGTTCCGATTTTTCCCCGCGTCCTGCCACGTCTATAAATCGACCGTAGCTCGTCTTAAACTCGACATCAACGCGAACAACATCGTCTGCTTCACGGGAGACCACTTTTTGACGTGTTTTGGCCGTGATTAAGCCGTAAAGCGCTGTGTGGCCGGGGCTTTACATCGGCTTCAGTACTTTTACTTTAACTACGAGATGTCGGTAAAACAGTTTTCAAAACCTTCCAAACCACAGTATATCTCCCCATTGCAGAGGTAATTTTATCAACATATTTTCTTTCAGCTTTTCTTATTACTTTATTTCTTAATTTTCGATAACAATTCATAGTATCATTATCTTTTCTCTTTTCAATCCTTTTTTTTCGGGGGAGGGGGCTTCATCACGTTTTTTTAATAAATTCATAATTTCAGAAGTTATATGCATGGAGAAAACTTCTTTTTAATTCTTCTTGACTTAACGGGCATGATAGAATTTACCACTACCATCAAATAATCTTCCCACAACTGAACAGCTTCATCAATATGTCTAGGTTGATTTTCCAGCCGCTCACACAAATTTACAATGTCAATACCTTTCATTTTCCTATAAGGTATAATACGAGGAATATGGTGAGTAAAAGGTAATCCCCAAACAACATAATTCATTGAATGATCACTTAAACCAATATTTATAACGCCAGATGTCTTTACTGGATCAATCCTGTACGTAACCATCAGATCAATTAGACTACAGATGAAGTATCAGTATGCGCGGGTACTATAGTCGTGCAATTATTTATGTACTCAAGTGAATAAATATCATGTATCTGCATCATTCTCTTAGTATCACTTAGTCTAGTTCTGGACTCTTTTTATTGATTTTTTTATTCGCCGACTATACGCGATAAGCCGAGTGATGACACGATCCCGAGAACCTGTTGGCCCCGAAAAAAAAGAGTCCAGTGCAATTGCTCCACGCTGACGTCAGGGGTCCAAAGTTCACTAGCGCTTTAGCTGGGGAGGTGCGGCCAATTTTAATTGCTCTCCCTGAAAAATCTCAGGGAAAGTCGTCAGCGTGGAGCAATTGCACTGGACTCTTTTTTTTCGGGGCCAACAGGTTCTCGGGATCGCGCCATCACTCGGCTTATCGCGTATAGTCGGCGAATAAAAAAATCAATAAAAAGAGTCCAGAACTAGACTAAGTGATACTAAGAGAATGATGCACATACATGATATTTATTCACTTGAGTGAATAAATCGAGGCTATCACGTATATAAACGGCTACACCCCCACTATCTTTACGAACAATTTTGTATTGATTAATATCGATTTCACTGTTCATAACGGAATCGTCCAACCAGGTTTCATTGACAGCTGCGATATCAATTAGATATTCGTTGAATATTACACTTATATCATCAATATTTCGCAATAAACTTCGAACATTTAATTGTACCATTTTCGTAGCCTTTTCACATAATTTATTGTTTGAGCTTAACTGAAACTGGGTTATCATGATCATTATGAAGGCAAACATTTTACGACTGGATTTGACTGATCATTATTCTGAAGATACAGTATATTACTGTCTATTCCTCCATCGATATGTGCATCATAATATTGTTTTTTTACTTATTGATATTTCATATTGTGCCATATCTATGGAAAAACATCATTGTTATATTTTGTTATTATTGTATTCATTTTATGTTATGCACTACAGTATTATGTTAATTATGTTAATAATTGAAAAAAGTAAATAAAATCTGAATCTGAGATTTTTAAAAAATGCACTTTCTACAAATCCAATCTTGAGTAGAATTGAAAAAAATCAGATTTAAACAGGAAAATGAAAGATGAATCCAACTATTACATAGTTCACATTAACAGCATTTTTATTATTTCTGACTGCTTTCGCACAAGAAAGACAGGGATATTTCAGAGGCATAAACCAAGGAAATAAGCCTATACAGTTTGGAATCAATATCTGGAAGGCTTGTGATGGAGATCTTCTTTCCGTTTATAGCATTGACAGTCGTGATGTTGGTGTGACTCGATGGCTACGATCAGTGTGCCAAGGATTAAGATTGATCCCGAGATTGCGACTGACGACATCAATGATCAACTGATCTGTGTTTTCGTTCTTCCCTTCCGCGATACCATGAAAACGAAAGCATTGCCTACGCGAGTACTGCTCCTGGGCCCCGTCTTATAAAGAGTTGCGATTGATTCGAATCGATTGAACTGGGCGTTGTGGCGTGCGCCTGTAATCCAGCTACCAGTGGAAGTTATAAACTGATTCAGCGGACCCAGGTTCGAGACTGAATCACGTCTTTCGGATGGTGACGTTAAAGGTCGGTCCCAGACGTAAATAATCATATCTTATTACTGTAAAAACCCAATTACACACACACACACTCGAATCGATTGCAAGTCTTCCAATCAATCGCAAATTTTCAATCTCCTATCCCCTAAGTACAGAATTGCGATTGATAATTATCAACTGCAAAGTATTTGCAATCTATGGCAACTCTTTATAAGACGGGGCCCTGTTCTTCACACAAACGCTGGATTTCCTTCACCTGTCTTGAGAGGTCATTTACCGAGGATTGACGGGTCGCTATTTCCTCCGTGTATTTGTGAAGATCCAACTGTACGGCCTCGTAAATCTGCTTGGTAACCTCTTCTTTCACTGCGTCGATAATCGCTTGGATGAGACGTGACTTCGTTTCTTCGCTGATCGCTTTGTCAACTTGAGTGCGAATGGTGTTCATCAATAATTTGGGGATCAATTTAATAATTAATATTTGATATGACATTAGCTTCACAGGCACACCTCACAAAAGAAGGGTATATTGACAAATTTAGCTGTGAAATTTGATTTTTACATCCTAGACAGACTTATGGATGTAGGCCTATATATTTTATTGGCATGAATTCCCAATGCCTTTACAATATACTCGATATTCTGTCTGCAGAAAGTATAAGTACTAAGTATAAGTACCCCCCCCCCCCCCCCCCCCCCCCCCCACTCGGAGGTCGAAGGGACCGCATGCGTGTTCCCAAAATCTCCGGTAAAGGGGTACTCTAACACCTGGAAAATCTAGCTGTATGTATCATGATAAATGTATTAAACAATATTTTAGAAAATAGCAAAAGCATAGCC
This sequence comes from Heliocidaris erythrogramma, assembly GCA_025617745.1. Taxonomy (NCBI): domain Eukaryota; kingdom Metazoa; phylum Echinodermata; class Echinoidea; order Camarodonta; family Echinometridae; genus Heliocidaris; species Heliocidaris erythrogramma. The sequence goes on along the minus strand of CM046857.1, from coordinate 22,135,980 downwards.
ATTGTTTCACTAGGATTTTACTTTCAAAATCTTCTCATGCATGCTTACAGAACCTTAGGCCTTTCAGCCCATTTCGCTTTAGGTTATCTGCATCATTGAGGAAACACGCATTGGAAAGTTTTTTTCCCCAAAAGAAGAAAAAAAGAATGTAGAGAAAATGGGTAGGAGGTAATGTATGGACTTACTGAGAGATGCCCGAATGCCGTCCCCCCCCCCCCCCAAAAAAAAAAAACAACTCAAAACACGCAAACACACACACACACACACACACACACAAGCACGTTTACATGGCTTTACTTCCGAGGACAACTATTGTTCCTCTATTGTTACTCGTCCTCGGACAGTCGACGGAATAAGGCATAAATTCATTGTTCGACGTTCGAGGACTATTGTCCGGCTTCCGAGGACCATTGTTGTCATGATTTTTTTTTGTTCTCTGTCCGAAAATGTCCTCGGACATAATGCTAAACAAACGCACCCTCACCCACAAACACCCCCCCCCCCCCACCCCACCCACCCTCTGCCTTCGCTATTGCTTGCTTCATCCGTCTTTGCATGAATAATAACAGTTAATAAACAGTTTTGCTTCTTCAAAGATATAGAGGAATACAAACCCACTGAACTTCCATGATATCAACTCCCCGATAGTACCGATCATCCATGTATCTGGAGGAGAACTGAAAAAACAAACACTTTCTTTAAACTTATCTGCTGGTCCGATAGGTTATACATTTTTCTTTAATATGCTCGGTAATTATCCAAATATAATAATATGATCAGACGGAGCATTTGATCTTTTCCCCAAAACATGTAAAATCACACATCGTCAGAGATTCGGGGTTGAATGATTATCAAAAGATTTTGAATGTGCAATATACTAGCGCTTTATCTTGTAGTTGTCAAACATTTCAAACAGGTTTTCAACAGCTGGGTTCTTACAAGATAATTAGGTCCGGTAATTCTCGGGTTTGTCAGGTTTATCTTCTCTTGTTCCATTATTCCTTTTAGTATTTAAAATCCAGTTGTATTCAGTTACAAGTACATCGTTCTTTTTTGTTGGGGGGGGGGATAACTTCACAACGTTTGAACATAAGTGCACATGTGCGCATTCTGCTTTGTTGTAGCTTGACACTATGAACATGGCGAACAAAGAAGCGGACAAAATATACAGCTCCTCATTGTACCTTCCGCAATTGCCCTGGTAGACAAAAGAACATCCCTTCATTGCTATTATGTAAAAATATGTAGAACAAGTGTCACATGCATATTCACCTGTTCTGCTTATTTTACATAATAGTAATGAAGGGATGTTCTTTTGTCTAGCAGAGCAATTGTGGAGGGTACAATAAGGAGCTGTATATTTTGTCCGCTCTCTTTGTCATCGTGTTCATAGTGTGAGTGCTGCATGATTCGTATTCCTATCCCTTATCTTCTTTTATAATGTTTATGGCAAGAGTTTATGAGATCACTTTTAATCAAGTTATTCACAAGTATATTAACCTCTGTATTTTCACCTTTACATGTTTTTTCCCCAAGCAAGATAATACATTCAAAATTTGTAACATTTATTGATTGCGATCAAAATTTGGGCAGAATACGCATAAACAAAATCTGTAGTTGAAAGAATGATGTTGTTCTATATTATTTTTTGTAAAACTTTCAAAAAGTTATTTTTTTTGACATGTCATACAGGTAAAGTGAAACCTGATGTTGTATAAAAAAGGGCTTAGTCCGCAAGGGTGGGTAGCGTCGCGTCGGGTCGCGTTGAGTGGTACGCCTCCATTCGTCCGAAGAATCCCCGGTTTTACCGAAAGGGTGCGTTGACTTTTTCTAAATATTGTTATTATTATTATCATTATCAGGGGCGTATCCAGGATTTTGTAAAGGGGTGCACAATGTGGAGAGTTGTCATCAGGGGCGGATTCAGGATTTTGTAAAAAAATGGGGCGGTACAGAAATACAGGGCTGTCATCAGGGGCGGATCCAGGATCCCCTGCATTTCTGTGCCCCCCCCCCCCACCTCTTTTTTACAAAATCCTGAACCCGCCCCTGATACAGCCCTGCATTGTTGTGTCCCTCTTTTTTTCTTTTTTTTTAAATCCTGGATGATGATAATGATAATAATAATAACAATATTTAGAGACAGTCAACGCACCTTTTTCGGCAAACCGGAGGTGGTTTTGACGAATGGTGGCGTTCTCGTCAACGCGACTCGACGCCGCGCCGGCTACCCACCCTTTCGGACCAAGCCTTTTTATCCAACATCAGGACTAAGTAGTATGAAAACAAATTGAACAGTATTCCCTAGCTCCAAGAATTAAAAAAAAATTGTCCCTCCCTATAATGTTTTATTATATTTGGATATTGCAGATAATGTTCAGTACCTAATTCTGAATTTTCAGGTATTGTACATAATGATAGCTTTTGAAATCATCAAAAGTATTAGGAATTTACCAAATCTTGCTAATTAAAAAAATTTATAGACAATGAAAACACTGGACACAAATATGGTTGGATGGGACTACACAAACATTTGGCACCAGAATTGTCAAGTATTTCTACTCATATTCTAATTGCGAGAGCACTTCAAAAGCAATGTTGTTCATGGGGAAATGCTACCTGGGTCTTTTTTGTATGGGCATAAAACAACTGAGAAACTGAGAAACCTTAAAGATTTGCCAAACTTCCTCTTAAAACTTACAGCTCCATTCACATCACGAGACAGTTGCACGAATTCTAGTGACGTCATGTCATTGAGTGCTGATGTGAACGTCCGATCGAACAGGGTCAGTCTGGCATCAATGCCTACGTCTAATGCATCTTCTGAATAAAAAAAAAATGACAAACAGATCTGCATTGTTTTCAATAGCTGTAACTTATTGAATAGCTGTAACTTAATAGGAATAATTTCACATGTAATATATACATGTACATATAATGCGTCCCAGAAAAAACAAAACCGAGATTTATCAATGTTCTAATCACAATAAAATTATGAATAATACATTACACATATCTGTAAAGCTTGGATCCTCTTCTTCATTTGATACTCATATGATACATACCTCACGCATGAGTGAATAAAGACAATATGAAGCAGGGCTACCAAAAAGTCGTTTGGCCAACGATATCTGAATTTCAAAGAGATAACCACATTTCTAGAAAGTTCATGTTCTGCCCTTGCATGTGACACCTCAATCGGGAAGAATGAGGGAGGGATGGCAAAGTTCTGTTGGTGTAAATTGATGCTTGCATTTCCATGATTTATTAATTAAAATGCTCCCAAATTGTCTCCATTCTGTTACCAAAATACTCGTTGCTCTGTTGTTAACTGCATGTTCAAGGAAGTTTAATAATGAAAACGGACCTCACTATCAATCAGTTTTTATCATTTTGTAGGCCTACTCACCACCCCGTTTTTTGACGATCAACTGCGCATAAAGTCTTTTGTCTTGTTTATTTATTGCTATACAGGCAGCCAGTGCAAACGGATTTGTTTAATAAATCATGGAAATGCAAGCATGACAACTGGAGAGTTTGGTCCAACGCATCGTTGTCGGAGATAGTCCACGCATAGCTGTGCGGCTTGGAAGACAGCGCTCTTGCCGAAACCCATGAGTAGCGCAAGGAACAGGATCGTCGCCGCGGCCTGAGAAACGATTTGAGGGCTGTCCTCTGCTGCTCTTGAAAACCGTCCATAAATCCGATGTTATTTGCTGCCCCCCCCCCCCCCCCCCCCCCCCCACTCGGAGGTCGAAGGGACCGCATCATGCGTGTTCCCAAAATCTCCGGTAAAGGGGTACTTTTTGGGCGACACAATCCGGCCCGTGAATTGTAAAAAAAGGGGTGTTTTTTATCTTTCACCCGGAGATTTCATTAAAAAAGGGGGTGTTTTTCTTTCTCTCTCTCTCTCTCTTCGACACCTGAGAAATTAAAAAAGGGGGGTTATGAAATATCCCAGGATCAAATCCCAGGATCAAATCCCAGGATCAAATTCCTGAAATTCCTGCTAGTTTTGATAGCTCATTCAGCCAGGATTATTTCATTTTGAAAAGTAGAAACACTGGCCCCCAGTCCCACCCAGTCCTCCCTCGATTGTAATGACAGCTTACTTGGGAGGGGGTTCGTGTCTGTCCTGAGATATGGGGTTGGAATGAGAGCTCACCTGAGATTGGGGGGTACATTGAGCAGTGTTCTGAATTTAGGGGGGTCTCCAAGGCAGGAAAAGCCCGCGCAAAGCCCGCGATAGGGGGGTTCAGAAATTTTGGCAGCCCTGAGATAGGGGGGTGCTTTCAAAGGGAGGGAACAAGCATACGCGTACACTAAATAATACTGCGTGGGGGGCCGGGTTTGCTGCATGGCTAATACTTGCTTCAATCTCATGGTCAGAAAAGTGATATGGATTCGTAACAGTTGACATGGAGAATGCAATTCACACAGAAAGATGTTGCGCAATGCTTATACGAATAGTCTTAGTTACGCGTGGTGTCTTTATTGCTTTTCTATTTTAGTGATTATTGTTTTGCCGAGCAAAACTTGGGATTCTTTTCGTTTTCTTTTTTTATTTTGTAAACTAGAAGACCCCATAGAGTTCATGTTAATTTATGCAGAGTTTCTGCGTTCGCTTTCGTCATGTTACACGGTTGACACCACGGTCTGCATGGGTGTGCAGAAAATGTATGTGAACAAATGTTCATTCTGTTAATTTTGGTCAGGAGTGCCGCCAAGGAAGTAAGTGTTTATTGGAGATTTATTCTGTTAAAATATTTGTTTTGTAATGCTGTGCAAAATATGAAAATTAGGGAAATTTATGGGTCATGCTATGTTGTAAAATGAAAGTTGAAACGTCAGAAATTTGCCGAGTGGGGGCGTGATTGTAGTTTGACACGTCGCCTATTAGTAAATTATTTACGTTAAAGTAGAACTTTAATGATTTTAAATATTGGCTTAATACTTATTATTGCATAGATGGCATAAATTAAACAAGGTTATCCAAATTCAACGCTTGGAAACATTTGAAGTAATGATTATTATCAATTATAAAACGGTAAAATACAGCCCCCGATATAGCAGCTGAAGAGCTCCTCGAGCGCTGCTGAGATATGTGACGACACACCATGGACCAGTCCTGTCTAAGCAGACGATGTCCCATAACATCTTACACATTTTTCAGAGCCTATTTTGTCATCTCCTCTTCACTTATTTCTCTTCCTTCACTAGCGTCAGTCTTAATGTTAGTCTGTTGCCTCACTCTTAACTTCGTGTATGGTATTATTTTGATGAAAAATGCAGCGTTAAAAAAATAAAGGAATCGGTCACTTGTAAACAAAATAAGACGCCATTGTATTTTCAGCTGCTTGCACCGGGCATGTTCGGCGTTTCAAGAGGGAACGAATACCATCCTGCTATTATTCGGAGGGTTTTTCAATTTGAAAGTGGGGTTTATTTCATTGATCATTGACCCTTCTCCTGTGTATTTACAATCAAACGGTTTTAGCTATCAGAATCAGTTTCACTTTCCCTTTATAATGGTGTGAAATAAGGTCATGTTTAAATACACCAAACTCTTTATAATTTGATAAATAATTGCATTGCAATTACGTTCATTCATTATAGGACGTCGTCTGCTTAAGCAGGATCGATCCCGAGTGTGACGACATCAAAACATCGCTATATTTCTGGCGAATCCTCGGATATTCCAGATGCTGAGAAGAGCTTTTATTTGTGTTGTTTTTATAATCATCAGATACGCAGTTGACATAAAACTTATACGATTGCCATCTGTAAGCTTCCCAGTTTCTAGTGATACATTAATTGCCATATTTGTGATTTTCTTTGAATAGCTACTTTAAGAAATCACACATGAAAAGTTATATTCTAATTGATGATCATTTAAATGTGCTAGTAAATGTGCTAGTATAAAAATACGAGCAAGATTTGGATTATATAATGCTTTCACACATACGACATGATTGATGAAATGGGATAGTCTATGCGAGGAGTACTTATGATTTTAATTATTCAAACTGTATTGACTATTGTGATGTCATTTTATGCCAATCTAATTATAAACATACATAGAAAGGAGGTACAGAAATTTCCTCTTAAATTCTGTGAGCATTATGAAAGTTTTATTTATATTAGAACGGGTATTAAACATAAATATGTTATCACCTGAATCTGAAGGTGGTTAAATTTAAAGGTTAAACGACATATTAAATATAAAAGAGTTTTATATTCAAATTTTGAACGGAAACCGTCAAAAGAGAATTAACTTCATTTATTCGTCATGAAATTGTCAATGTGTGAACAGAAAATGCGTTGACGTTAAAGCAAATGCAAGGACCATAGAAACATGAGAATGTGGTTACACTTATAAAATACATACATGTATACAGAGTTTAACCTTCTCAGTGCCAAGCCGTAAACGAGAAGCCCATGGCATTGTTCACAATTTCTTTATGTACATTTATACTGAGAAAGTTAAACTGAATATTGTGTGTTAAGTTTCAGAATAATTCTGTCATATATGATGATTATAAACAGGGATACCAGTTCACAAGCACTAGTCTAAATTCAGACTTTGATGGTTTAATTTTTATATGATACAATTTACGAGTTTGTTTTGGTGGACAAATTATCTCATTGTAGATAAATTTCAGGCCTTGTGATAAATGTTAACTGGCATCCCTGGATTAAGTTTATCAGGTTAAATAGGGATGAAATGTTCTGATATGAACATGATTTATATATAATGCAAAGGTGTCATTATTTGAATCTTTATAACAACAAATGAAACAAGTACAACATAAATTTATGGTAGCATTTTTAATTCTCATTTATGCAAATTGAATAAAACATCGTTTGATGACTATACAATTAAGCGGTACTTCTGGAACTGTCTCTGTCGACTCACTGATTCAGTGATTATTACGGAGTGTAAAATATTATTTTACGATTAAGAACAAGATATTCTATTACATTTAACTAGTTTCAGATTTTACTTCACTGAATTTAAAGGGGAAATCATAAGTAAATTATTAGAGTTATCTTATTATACCTTGCATCTCCTTGAATTTAGACTGTAACTTTATCGGCCCGATATGCATTTTGATTGATTGACATAACGCTACAAGCCAATCAACAGAGGCTAGCAATTGTAGGCGGAGTGAAGTTCCCCGAAGATTTCCGGTGAAATGGCAGATTTAACTGGCCTGTATTCAAAAACTCAAAAAATGTGTGCGAGTCACAGGCCATCAACGTCTATGGTAGGTATAGTGCATATCACGAAGCGCTCACTCAAAACAGTCCAGGCAGTGGACTATATGCATGCATGTTGGAAAGAGCAGAAAATAAACTTAGCTTCTCGATCAGCAGAGGGGCATTCTGAACCAGAGCTACCAAACAGTAAACATCGCCTTCTCGCTCCTCCTTTCTGTTGTGGAAATGAACCCATGGGGGCTCAAACTAAACTGTATACCATAGCAGTAATAATGAAAAGAGAAGTGCGATCGAAGTACACCCGCAACTCGATATGTGAACAAATACTTTATTTATATCAATGACTTTATGAACATGTGAACACACCATCTGGGTGTCGAATGACTGCCGTATATATAAGGGAGTGAGGAATGCCAGAAATTTTGTCTTGAGAGAGAAGATGTAATGGGACTAGGGTACGAGACTAGGCTCAAACTTATTTTAAAAAATACATGCACAGTGCAGTACGAGACAATATCCTGTGTATTGAATACGTCTAGACTGCATGCTTTATCAATTCTATTTATTACTAGACCATCGTACTTTGCACTGTCACAAAAGGTGTAAAGAATACCTTCTTCTGGTTTCAGGTCGTTAAAGCTCACTTATAATTTAGGTAGCAGAGAGAAAATTTATGAAACGTGTTACATTATACATAAATTATTCTCATGTGGTTCTCCTTGTATCAAAAGATGCATATGCGAGATTATTTCCGTCATTCATGATTTCCAGTGAATTTATGTGTAAATATTTGATAGCAATGCTAAAACGATGTTCTACGCTAGGACCCTTCAACCCCGACGGCTAGACTCTCCGCACATAAATTTCGGCGCTTCGCTGGAAATTAGCGTTTGAGTCGCTTGTGCATGTATACAGCCCTCATAGGTTTTTCACATCGTGTGTAGTGCTCGTTGCCGTTGTTGGAATTAACGTCCCAGGCCATGTAGGCCTACACTATCTATATTTAAAAACCTCTCCTATGTGTATTATTCCACTTAAGTTAGAAAGGACTTCACAGCATCTTAATATATGCCTATTGCTAGTACGTGTTATTGCTACTTATCATATTATCATATATTGCGACTTACAACACAAATTCATTGTATTTCTTTAACAGCGTGAACGGTTATTCTTTTCAACATTTTACTGTTATAAGGATACAACCAGTAATGGGAATATCAGGGGGTAATTGTCCTAGGGGGGGGGGGGGGGTAGTTGTTCCCTCCAAAAACCTTTCAGGTGGGGTGGTGTGTCCAAACAACCCCACCCCCCCCCCCCCCCCCAAGAAAAAAATGGTGGAAAATATACATTTCTATTATATGTTATAGATAAGTATATTAATTAGATATATTACATTTATAAATATTATACAATTTTACATATTCTTTATTTCTATATAGATATTATTTATCTATGTACAATATTGCAGATTTATATTAATTTATGAATATTTATTTACACTTCTGTCGGTGCTTTCTTTTTTTTTTCTCGAATTATACAACATGGGTGTTGATCTGGGAGGAATATAGCCTTTTGACAAGGCCTCGTGACTTGGCTATTTTCCTCGTCATGCTGTGCCTGAGATGAGACTAGCCGGCGACGAAAAGAATCAACACGGCCCGGGTGAACGCGCGATCGAGCGACTTTAGTCGCGAGGCCTTTTGGAACCTGGGTTTCCATCGTCCGATATGAATTATTCACGAGTTGACATTCGTATGCTAACACGCCTACCGAGGATTATCGACCAATCACAAAGGTATCTGCGGGGCTTGCTTTCCATGATTGATGTACTAGTAGCTTGCACGGGCCGCGCGAGCTCGAGATGAAGGCGAATTTGCATACCAAATGTATGCTGACGTCATGCGAAGATACGTTTGCTGATTGGCTCCTACCTATAAGGTAGCAGATCCTCGCTAGGAACAAAGCATAACATAAGAAATACAGGCCAGGTTCCAAAAGGTCCTCGGACTCACGTCACTCGATCGCTCATTCATCGGGCTGGGCGGCTAGTCTTGTTATGCAGCCACTACTAGCTTACTTGCCGATTTTGCAATTTTGCCGGACTCCTGTTATTGCTAATACTAACACTAAGTGTGTCCAAACAACCCCCCCCCCCCCCCACCGTTTCACCCCCAAAAACAAAAAAATGGTCGAAAATATACATTTCTATTATATGTTATAGATAAGTATAATTAGATATATTACATTTATAAGTAGAACAAAGTAGAAATGCATTGATTGCCAACTGAAATTTATTAGATCCGAATTTTCGGGGGCCTCCCCCTTCTTCAGGGATATAAACTAACAATGCAAGATTATACAAATAATAACAAAGATGTTGTTTATTAAAGCGAACGCAATCTCAGCGTGGTCATGACAACCCTTAAGGTGCGCAGGTGATACTAAGCATTTTGGCGTAACGTTTGATAACATTAACAGCGTTCATTGGTAAAGCGCATTAAAGAGCATTATGACGCAATATTATTGACGTCATAATAAAGTCATGCTGAGATAGCGTAAGCTGCACAGAGAGTGAGGTTCAGTACACCTCAAAGTTTGAGAGTATTAAAAATAATAGATAGTTACGGATCCTTGAGAAAAGGAAGAGAGAAAAGGGGAAGAATTGCGGATGCCAGAAGAAAATGAAAATAATAAAGTATGAGCCTATCGATAAAACGTGAATGGGCTGAGCCAGGAAAGGTCTTTGTTTAAGCCGTTTTCAAAGCTCCGGCATTCCACGATGTATCGCAATTCCGTCCATTTTCTTTCTTCAGCAGATTTGTAACTACCGCCAAAGATACAGACTTTGAGATCGTTTGTTGAATGGTTTGGTAAGTTGAAGTGATTGGCCACTGGGAAATCCTTTCTGTTCATCTTAATTGAACTCTTATGGTTATTCAACCTAGTTCGGAATCGTGTACTGGTTTCGCCAATGTAGGAGACACCGGGACATTGCATATATATATTTGTGTGTGGGTGTGTGAGGTGCGTTTGTTTAGCATTATGTCCGAGGACATTTTCGGACAGAGAACAAACAAAAAATCATGACAACAATGGTCCTCGGAAGGCGGACAATAGTCCTCGAACGTCGAACAATGAATTTTTGCCTTATTCCGTCGACTGTCCGAGGACGAGTAACAATAGAGGAACAATAGTTGTCCTCGGAAGTAAAGCCATGTAAACGTGTGTGTGTGTGTGTGTGTGTGTATGTGTGTATATATATATATATATATCCACAAACAACTTTGGGCAAATGCGCAAGTTAGTGGAACAAATATTACTATCGTGGTGGAAACATCAGTTTTACCCATTTTTTTTTTAAAGTGTACAGTGTCAACTTACCAGTGGTGACTATCGACCTCGTTGATTGAGCGTTGGTGGCAATCGGCAACATAGACGCCGTTGTTGGAATACCGTTATCACTGATTCCTGTGGATACTTGACCAAACACACCAAAAAATGCCGACTCAGGAAATGTAGCCTATATAACAAGAGCCCCATTTTAAACGTACTCGACTCTTAAGGAAAATCGTCATACACTTACGCATTTCTCAAGCGCTAAGAAGTAAAAGCCCGGGTAAATAAATTATTTAGTAAACTAAATAAGCTCCATCATGTCCATTAGTATAGTCCGAAATGGGGCCCCCTTGCACCATCAAGATACATTTTAACCTTGTTTTTTGTAATGCATGAAATGTCTAGTTAACGAATTTTTATGTTCCTATTGCCAAATCGTGTCCCATGACGTTCAAAACCGGCCATTTTGGCGGCCATGTGGATTAATGATGAAATTCCATAGCATATCTTTTTAATTAGACATCTTGCAAGTATAATACATGTATATATATATATATATATATATATGGGCGAAAATTTGAATTCTTTCATCTCTTAACGGTTGTCTTATTCATCATTGACTTTTATATATATATATATATATATTTCTCTAGATTCCGCATTTGGGAGACATGGCTTTGTCATTTTAATTGTTCCGCGTGTCTCCCTAAAGCGGTTTCGTGTCTCCGTAAAGCGGTGGTTTCTATTATGACGAAATAAACTGCATTGTTACGTGTCTCCCAAATGCGGAATCCAGCGTAATATATGTATATATATTACTCGCTTGGATCCAGCTGAGGCACGCGGCTTGTCTTTGTTCAAACTCACCTGCCCCCGACAACGGAATTAATTAATAAGGTTGAAGATTTGTCAATTTGTCGGTCAACTGAATCTGGTGTCGCCGAAACCACTAACCCGTCTCCGTGGTCTAGTGGTTAAGGCATTGGCGTTCTAAGCCAACGACCCGGGTTCGATTCCCGGCGGAGACATTTTTTCAGCCTTTGCAAAAAAAATCAAAAAGGGAGGACAGCTCTGGGGAACTTTGATTTAAGTTACGCAATCATTATTCTCTCATTTCCTTTCGCATTGTATATATATTTCCACGAGAGTTTGCCAAAGCTGTTGTATATGTTATTTCCTCACAATATATATATATATATATATATATATAAAACCCCTCAAAAAAGTTCTGCTATTCAAGTTTAAGCATTTATATCTCTCTAGTAACTGTATGATCGTCATCAAGTTTGATATCATTGTAAAGCTTGTTTATTCACCTTCACAATGATACCACATTTGTATTGATTATGTAATCACGGAATGTGCAGTGCACCTAAATATAGGGCAAAGTCAAAAGTGAAAAGTTGCAGAATGCATTGTTATTGTTCTCACTGAGTTCTTAACTGGAATGAAAGGTTTTGTTTCTTTGTTTTTGTTCCTTTTGGTTTGTTTAATTTTGTATTAGGTGTGCATGTTTCTGCTGTAATCCCTTGCTTGGTGGACAAATATTGTTTTCAGGGATTTTGAAGTGGAATTATTCTTTTGTTTTAAGATGGAATGTGTTTTAATTAGCAACTGATTGTGATAACATTAATATTGTGTTTTGGTTTCATGCAGAATATTGCAAGTTTCCACCTTAGCAGTACACAACTGCGGTGGGGAAAAAAGTCTCCCCTCAGCAAATTATCTCATTTTCAGCCATGTAACCCTATCACAGAAACATAAGCAACACAAACTCTCCTCTTCTCTTGGATTGCTTTTCACTTCAACAAACACATTCCCCTTTCTTGATGTGAACTCATGTTCTTTAACTCTCTCTCCCCTCTCTAACGAAACAAAAACAAACACAAATACACAAATTTGCAAATGACAAAATGTTTGGCACTTTTTATTGAGTAACATGCACATCAAATGTGGAATAGCAAAGGATCAGAAGTTCAGTAGCGAGTAGAAGATCCGAATACAGCTACGACAGCCTGGCATCTCCTCCTCATGCTTGTCACCAGCCTGGTGATGCGTTGCTGTGGGATGAGGTTCCACTCTTCGATAAGGATCTGTCGCAACTCAGCCAGTGTAGTGTGATCTGTCACTCTGGCGCGATTGCTCGAGCCTTCTCAACATTTGATAGACGTGGCATGTTAACATACGCGTACAGCTACTCTTTAAAAGTAAGCACTGCCAAGCATAAAGCTTGTGCAAGGCACATTTCATCTACCAAACAGGAAATAAACTTGTTGAATCATTCATGACCCATTCAACATCATTCACACACACCCGACATTGCAACAAAAGCAATAGACAATAGCCAAGATAGCCATTCAATTTGCAACTTTTTCACTTTTGACTTTGCCCTCTATTCAGGGGTGCTGTGCATTCAAGGATGACATAACCATTACAAATGGGGCATGGATGTGAAGGGGGATAAATGAAGTTTCCAATGATCTAAAAATCAAGAATGATTAAAAAGCCGCCAAAAAGATATCAAGGCTCAAAGTTGAATTGCAGAACTTTTTTTGAGGGGTTTATATATGTATATAATATATCCAAACAACGTTGGGCAAATTTATGCCAAAGAATAGTTATTTAAAAATAACCCAAAATTTCCCAAGTTGGGTTTTAAAAAATGCCCAAAGTTAGTGGGGCACAAATTACTATCGTGTTGGACACATCAGTTTAACCCATTTTGTTTTTTTTTTACAGTGTGTAGTGTCAACTTACCTGTGGTGACTATCGACTTCGGTGATTGAGCGTTGGTGGCAATCGGCAACAAAGACGCCGTCGTTGGAGTACCGTTATCACTGATTCCTGTGGACCCTTGATCAAAAACCGCCAAAAAATGCCGACTCACAAAATTTATATAACAAGAGGCCTATTTTAAACGTACTCTAAAGGAAAATCGTCAGATAATATTACTATGGATTTCTCAAACGCTAAGAAGTAAAAGCCCGAGCCAAATAAATTACATGTATTTAGTAAACTAAATAGGCTCCATTAGTCCATTAGTCTAGTCCGAAATGGGGGTCCCCGTGCACCATCAAGATACATGTTAAGTTTTGTTAACCTTGTTCTTTGTAAAGCATTAAATGTCTAGTTTGTGTATGTTCATATTGCCAAATCGTGTCCCATGGCGTTCTAAACCTGCCATTTTGGCGGCCATCTGGATCAATGATGAAATTCCATAATTAGCATATCTGTTGAATTAGAATTAGAATTAGAATCTTGCAAATATAAACAAAATAGCTATTCCGAGTAGTATTGGTATAAGGAATCGATTTAGAGAGTTCATTTTGTGATTCAAAAAGTGTGAAAATTGTGAATAAAATTTTGCACTAAAAGTCTGGCATCCTATTGCCATCTTGTTTCTTGGTAGAAACAATAATATTTGCTAAAATAATTATGTTCAGAGGGATATAGTCATGATTTTTATCCATAAATTTGCACTTACATAGCTACATTTTAAAAAGTGACACCTCTCAAATTAGGAAATACAGCGGTTTTCAGGCATAATCGAGGCCCATTGGCTATTGTGTGTGAAACCCCGTACACGTCTGTGTGTAATAAGCTGCACGGTTGAGACACTCCACCAGCTAAAAAAAATTATACCTTATTTTGCGTCTACATGAACAAATGCACGGATTATATATTCGAATCTTTTCATCGTATACGGACTTTTTTCATTCCTATATGTTTTCTTGTTCCTTAACTTTGCAAGTCCGAAGCAGAACTATCATTTTACTCTCTCTCTCTCTCTCTCTCTCTCTCTATATATATATATGCAACAATGGAAATACCCACATGAGAGTCTACCCGGGGTAGCCCCCCCCCCCCCCCCCCCCGCAAGGCAAATAATTGTAAAGAACTTTTACTACATGGAGGAAAACGCGAATTCAATAAGCACATGCTTGTAACAAATACGCCTGAATACACAATACCATATACATATAAGCATGATAAGAAAAGAAGAAAGGGACGGACAAATGGAGAGAAAAGGGTAGGAAACTTTAAGTAGAGAGCATGGAAGAGGACTGCAATACAGTAGCAATGGAGTATGGCATGCATGAACAATACAATGGCAAGATTTGAGTGGAGAATACAATATGGATATTTTTACAGGCGTTCTTATACAGAATGATACTGAAAACAGGTTCGAATGATATTAACTGAACATATAATCAAGGAAGGCATTGGAAAGGCTTAGTTCCGGCCAGCGGGTTATGATGGGGATAAGAATGTTTTGATTTTTTTCCCCTTTTTTGTAGATGGTATCGATATATCGAGTAAAATATCACATGATAACTATGTTTCTTTCTAAAGAGTAACATCTGTGTGTGTGTGTATAGGGGGGGGGGGGGGGGGAGTTATTTCGATTATTTTTCAAACAAAGGACAAGAATAGGCCTAGACTTTTTTGTTTTCATAATTCCAGAGGCTAAAGATTAATTTTCTCGAGGTTTAATATAGACTCACTTTATTTATTTTTTCTTCATTTATAACTAAAGTAAATAAATAGAACAGCCTATTGTTCATGAAAAATGTGTTTATCGCCACCCTTGTCGGCTAGGTGGGACTGAGCCTCGATATCATACACTTTTTGAGCTTCCATGTGACACAGAGACACCTATATTCTCTTAGGTTCAGGTAAATCGTTCCAAAGCTTGGGACCGGTAACGGATATATGTTGAAAAAACAAGTTTACGGTCAGGTTTACGGTCAGGTGCCCAAATTCTGATTTTAGAGGGCCAAATGTAGCATAATTGATTATAAAGCATTAAAATATAGTGGCATGACATATTTTCTTACTAAAGATATTTAAAATTGTTTTTTACCACTAGTATTTATCAAATCAATCAAGATTAAATCATTTGGGGCACCTGGAAGGACTCAATAACAAAGAAAATAATGGGGAAAACACATAGGCAGAATCATCTATATCATCATTAGCAGCAGCAAAGTTGTAAATAATGCTTTACATGTGCTAAGCAAACATGTTGTATGCAGCCTAGATGACTTAAAAATAATATGGAATTATAATAATTATTAATATCTCCAAGGGCGTAGAAGGAGGCGCGGGTGGTGGCTTAATTGTCTGCAGCATCCACCAGAATTGTGAAATTACCTGTATAAGTTCTGCCGATACCTCATACTCGAGCAGGGAGGTGGTGTATTAATTTTTGTATTGAAAATCTGGATCATAAATGGTCTAATCTTTCTGCAACTTGATAATATTTTATCATACGTATTGCCGTTCTGGTATATTTTGATCAGTATCTTTACAAACTGATACATAACCATAATCAGGAAATAAACAACTCAACACATATCATTAGAACTGGCAGTAAAGATCTTTTTTGTTGTTGATGGTCGGCAAATCCTTTTCTCCTATGTATATTCTGGGACCCATACAATTATACTATCTCCAATTACTAATATCAAGCTGCTCTCGATCGCAATGAAGACATACATGTATTTCATATTTCGTCACGTACTGTATGTTTGAACATACATGATTCCTGCATCATATTAGTAGAGTGTCCCGCGAACCATGCTGCCTCTATCACTAATCGTTACCATGATCATATACACCAATACTGTATCTATGTTCCATTTGGTCTCAATAATGAATCAAGCGGTACAAAGTACTTATAATGTTCATCTATATTGCAGAAAAATATATGAAATTCCGTGCAATTGTGTATGTAGACAGAAAAAAACAACGTATAAATCTCACCAATCATGCTGGTAGAGTGTCTCAACCGCGCAGCTTCGAACACACAGACGTCTTTGGGGTTTCGCACACAATAGCCAATGGGCCTTGATTATGACTGAAAACTGTTACATTTCCTAATTGAGAGGTGTCATCAGGCTAACCGTACTAGTACACTTTTACAGTATATAAGTGGAACCTTATTAATGGAAATCATGATCATATCCCTCAACATGTTTTAGAAAAAATTAGCAGGCTTTTATTCTTTCTACCTGTTGAAAAACTAGATGGCGTTATAAGATGCCCGATTTTTTTGTGCAATTTATTGTTATCACTCTGTTCACACCTTTCAATGTTTTGTGGAATATAATATGTCAATAAAACAACAAAAATAACTCTCTAAACCGATTCCTTACACCAACATTACTAATAAATCAGTTTTTCCATATACTTGCATGATGTCTAATTCAAAAGATATCATTATTAAATATCGTCAAAACCCCTTGAATATGGCCGCCCCAAAAGGCCGATTTTGAACGCCATGGGACACGATTTGGCAAAGGAAACACAAAAATTCGTTAACTAGACAAACTTGGTCAAAAATGCCTCGATGGTGTATGGGGACCCCCATTCCCCACTAGACTACATGAGGAGCTTCTTTCGTATAACGTGTTGCAGTAATAGGGACAAAGCAATGTTGGAGAGCCAGGCAGAGGTATCATCTGACACAAAATATGGAGCTCCTTGGTGCCTCCTGGAAAAATTGTCAGCATGGGGAGCTGTCATGCCCAAATACTGATTTCTTTTTTGCGTGTATTTCCGACATTGATTCTTTTAATGGGAAATATCGGCATTTTCTCTTATTCGAGTAAACTGTGATAGACATCTAGGCTAGGATGAAAGAGGTGGTCTACAGCAAAATTACCAGTGGGAAGAAATTGTAGACCAACCCCAAGAGTGACGCCAATCACGATTATGGCCACCATGAAGCACGTCAAACATTTGCTCGTGTATTTCCTTGTTTTCTCATCGTAGTCATAATGCTGGCTCTTTTCATCAACCATGCAGATGGGTTCAGACTGAGCGGAGTCGGAATGGTAAACGAGACCGCTATCACTGCGTTCAGCACCGTTCACCACTCCTAGCTCCTCGAGTTGTATATCCACTTGTCCATCACGGCCCTATGTAGAAAATAAACGATGATATCATTGAAAAAATGTCAAAGGAACTATAAATATGAAGAGGCCATGCAGCAAAGAGAGAGAGAGAGAGAGAGATAGAATGGCATTTTATTCGATGTTCAAAATTATGTCCCTTACTTGTTCCGCTATGTTGATGTTAGTACGGGCACATTGTTGAGCTGGGAGCCTCTTATTTAAAGTAGACTTTCATGAAAAAAAGATAACTATCCACATAAACATTGTCCATTTTGAATAACCCAGGCTTACCAAAACAAGGGATGTGGATGGAACCAGTATTGTGTCATCGTGACGAAGATATCATGATATCATAAATTTTGCTTGCAAAAGGCCTTTTATTGAGTTTGAGTTGACATTAACACCAGTCTATTTAAATGCACAAAATCAATGGAAATAACCCAGCAACTGCTTCCAAAGAGAAATAAGAAATGCATAATTGGTTTTGATCCAAATTCGTTGCTTCAGCCCAAACCTGGTGCAAGAGGATTTCGACAATACTTTTTGAAAAGCCTGCAGTGACAGCACTGTTATGGATAAGGTATCATTAGACAGAAAATAAGTTACTCTTTCCTATATAAAATAAATGTTAAGCTCATACAGGTTATATTCTTCTAAATAGAAGCAACCAAAGTTGGCTATACTAAGTTTTTATATGCACTGTATATACTGATTTCTTATTTTGTCAAAAACCTAAAGGGCAAAGACGAACGAAATATTGGGCATAATTATTACATATCTAAAAACAAATTATGAAACAGATAAGAACAGATAAATGTGACAGGAGCGTTACCTTTCCACTCTTAAGCCCAGACATGGCGGATATAATCCAAATTCTCCAAACTTTATATTTTTCGATTACTTCTGTTGATAAAGAAACCGATCAAAACCAAGAATAGAAACAAACTAGTCGAATGGAAAGCAGCTGAACGTTGACATTCGGAACGTGTTGTGCGTAGTGTCGTTGCGCATTGAAACTGCTGAAAATGGTTTTTGATAAGGGCACCACTGGTTGAGAATGTTATCCCTACCTTTTTAAATTGACCTGGGTGGGTTGGAGATAGAACCCCCCCCCCCTATTGAGCCCACCCCCTCGCCCCATAATATCAGCGCCCGATTAATAGCTGCTGCAGTAGTACCCACCCTACTCCACAGTACATATATATATATATATATATATATATATATATATATATATATATGGGTGTGTGTGTGTGTGGGGGGGTGTGTGTATGTGTATATTTATATAAAACATAATCACATGCATTTAAGGTGAATGTGGGACGAAAGGAAGAGACGGACAGAGAGGGAGAGAGAGGGAGAGAAAAAAGGGAGAGATGAGAGGGTGTAGGGGAGGGCGTTGAAGCCGATGTATAGAGTTTTGATAATCCAATCTCCACTTCGATTCAATCTCTCTCTCTCTCTCTCTCTCTCTTGCTTTCTTTCTCCCTTTCTTATTGTCATACTCCCTCTCAATATTTTTGGCTTATCACTTTCCCCCCACCCCCCCCCCCCCTCCTTCTTCAGTTCCAGCCATATTTGTATATGCTTCAGTCATGCATTTTCTCGTTTTTGTTTCCGTCTTCAAATCTTATTTTTAGCTCTTGTTTTTCTTTTTTTGTGTGTTTTGATCTACTATTTCCTTTCTTAAATCTGCATGGTATATATCCCTCAACTAGTAATCTCCCCTTTACTTACTTTAGTGTTTCGATATTTTTCCCTTCTCTAGCTCTCCAATTGTCTCTTCCCTTCTCTCTTTCTCTCTCTTTCTGCCTCTCTGTTCATCTCTCTCTATCTCTATCTCTTTCCATGTCTCATTTTGTAACTCCCCATTATCTCCCTTCAACCAATCTTTCTTTTAATAAGAACATAAACAAACAGTCGCTTCTCAACGATAAAAGCATGCTTCCATTGTTCTGAGGAAAAACTTCATTTCCAATAAATTCCATCACGCTCGTGATTTACGAAGGAATAAACCGATACATGGAAGGAGATTGCACAGTCCCTGCACACATTATATTCTTGTCGAACTTAGTCTTAGTTAAGATACATGTTGAGCTTGTGTTGTATTTTACCTAATAAAAAATCATAAATATAAAAAAATAAAATAAAAAAATGCACGTGAGCCAAATCACTGGATGATGTTACTATTAGTCTAGGAGATAGGGGACTTTAATCAGAATTTTTGCTGGGGAATGTTTGAAAAGCTTATCCAGGGTAAAATTTTGTGCTTATTGACCCTACTCACGACATTTTGGTCATTTGGGCCACTTTTTGGGGCCAAAAATGACCATTTTGTTCAGTTTTGGTCAGAGGTAATTATCACAATCGCTATTATCAGTGGAAAAAGGTTTGATAGGCCTATCCTATGTAGAAATGTGCCCTGGATCGAGAAAAGTTTATAATGAGTGGTCAGTATGGCCACCATTTGGCCAAAAATGACCATTTTAATAAGTAATTGGGGGTCAAAATCTGATAAAAAGTGTAATCAAAATCATTTGAAGAGGAGGTTATGACTTCCAAATTTAATGCAGAAATGTGCGCTGATCCCAGAACAATCAACTCATTGAATGAAGTTATACCATTTTGACCATTTTGGTAATTTTGGCCACTTTGACCCCCTTTTTATCATTTGCATAATTTCTATTAAAACTCAGAATAAGTGAGCTTCTAGTCTTCAATTGGGCTTCCCCGGCCCCACCCAAATATGAATTTCGATGGGAGAGTTTGAAAAACCCATCCTAAGTAAGATTTTGTGCTGGTTCCAAAAGTGTTACTCCTATTGACCTCGCTCATGACATGGTCACAATGGTCACAATGGTCACTTTTTGGCCCAAAAAATGGCCAACGATATCATTCCTTCTTTGTCTGAAACGTGCTCGTTTTTTTTTTAAATCCGAATAATTTGTAGGTGACTGAGTTTTGGCATTCAATGCTATTTCAAAATACGTGATGATTCCAGAACTATTTTTTAATTGGATGTATTTAAATCCTTTTGACCATTTCGGTCAATTTTCCCACTTTGACCTACACTGACCATGTACATAATTTCTATATGAAATCGAAAACAGTGAGCTGCACGGTTCCAGTAAGCTTCCTTATCCAAAAAAAGAGTCTTGATGGGGAAGGTTTGGAAATTTGGGGCTTAACACTTCCCCCTTCTCGCTCTCTGTCTCTCTCTCTCTATATATATATACCCCCCCCCCCCCGCTTCTTCAGTTCCAGTAATATTTGTATATGCTTCAGTCGTACATTTTCGCGTTTACGTTTCCGTCTTCAGATCTTATCTTTTTCGCTCTTATTTTCTTTTTGTGTGTATTGATCTACTATTTCCTTTCTTAAATCTGTATTTGAATAACAGAATAAGTTGTATGCATCCATGCACATCAACAGAAAAAAACACTTGCATTTGGGTTGCGTTTGGCGGCAGGGCCCTTTAAATCTAAAAAAAAAAAAAAAATGTTTTTAAACTTTATGAATAATTATGAATTATTTATGTTTCAATTCAAGTTTCTTTATTTTTTCAGTTTCTTTGAACTAAAATGATTTAATAATATTGTACCGCAATATGTATTTCAGGTAATTTCACCATTTTTAGCCGAGGTATAGGAAAGATATCCACATACAGGAAGCGCGCGAAAACAAGGCCGTCGTCATCTCTGATGAGGGGGTGGCTCATCGTCATCTCAGATGAAGATGGCCCAAGGCCCGAGCAGAGCAGGGGGAAGCTCCCAATATTTTACCATTTTTAACCTTCAAAAATTGTTGTTTTATACACTAAATTTACCAATGTAATCAGAGATGTTCTGATGATTTAATCAACTTTATAGAAAATTCCGTCGATCACTGAATGAAAACATGCTCACTGATATTCATGTAAACCTTTTCTTTTTATCACTGATTTGGGGGGCAGTGGGCACAAAATTTATAATCAAGATATCAGATATAATGTTAGTTAGGCAAATTGGTTTAACTTTAATTTGGTAGAGTACGATGTAACTCTAAAACCAATCGTGGGTTGAACCATTGACGGATTCGGGGTCAGGAGTTTATCACCTGGTTGTTGTTGCTTTTTTTCTTTACAATATTCTGTTTAAATCATCTGGGATATATAGGACAGGAGGGCGGTGACGCCTCTTGCCGAATATCAACCATCTTGATTTCTACATTTTGAACAAGCGAAGTGAACGAGCACAAAAGCAAAATATAGGCCTAGATACTCTATCATGGTCGAAATGCTATTTCGTCATCAAAATACACAATAATATGTATATACATCGATTTCGGTAACCTCGCTGCCAAATATGATGATATTCGGGCACCTCACTGCCCGAATGTGAGGGTGTTTGTTGCCCGAAACCTTGCGAACTATCAAATTTTGCGAACCATCAAATAAAAAGTCACTTTGGTGTCTCTGAAATATATGATTTTGCCATAAAAAATAAACTAGATATTCATATCAGTTAATTTAAATTTGGGCAACTTCCTACCCGAAGATAAGGATCTGAGGATACAGCCGGGCATCACGCTGTCCCGAATAAGGGTATTAATGCATCTCGCTGCTGAAACATGAAGTTTTTCGCTGTCCGAACTATCTTGTTTTTAAATTTTACGAGCGAGCAAAGAAACGGACTTGGGTGGCTCATCTTCACAGTCATCTGATCGTATTTCTTCATATTGTGTAGGTGTCAGTGTGGGCAAAGAGGAGTACCTGGGGTTTTTGGCAAGAGGAGGTCATGTGATGATAATATGGGATGATCATAATCCTATTATGTCAGGATTTGAATTTGAATTTGAATGTGGGACGCTGAACTGGGTGGGGGGTGGGGGTCCCTGTGGTTCCAGGGTCTAAGGGGACTGTCTGTGTCACTGGTTATTTTCATCAGGCGTCATGGCTTAATAGCAATCCTTTCTCCCCAGCATGCCCAGGTGCCATGGGCCTGGGAGCCGGGGGTGCGGGGGTAAAAAATCAGGGGGTGCTGAGGACCTTTTTTTTTCTTTTTTCTTTTTTTTTTTGGCTTGTTAGGACTGAAAAAGAGACTGAAATGCTGAGGGCCTTTTTTTTTTTTTCCAGAGATTTTTGGACTTAGAAAGAGACACAGCACCCCCAGTAACAAAATCGTTCCCAGGCCCCTGCCAGGTGCATATGGGCGTCGTACAACATCACATGTTTCAACCATAAGAACCATTAGCCAAACATTTAACTTGTACCTGGGATTGATTTTAAACATTTGCAGCATGACTATCACATCGATGGATTTCTGGGTATGGGTCATCATAAGTTGTATGCTACTTATGGCATATTTGATTTGATTTGATTTGATTTGATTTGATGGGATTTCATGGGAAAGCTGAGTACACTCTAAAAAGTCAAATGTTAAATCTACATTTAAAAGGTTGGAAGAGTGACAACATTTCAAAAAAAAATGAACACTTTTAACATGCTGCATCCAACCTTTAAATTATTAGATCCAGCATGTTAAAAGTGTTAATTTACCATTTTAAAAATGTTGTCACTCCTCCAACCTTTTAAATGTAGATTTAACATTTGAGTTTTTAGGGTGTAGTGATTTTTGTAGGCGCTTAAAGCATTCAAGGATTTATTTCCCCCTATCCGGTACCCATGTACTTTATGTACTAATGAGTAGCAAATGTAGATAGATTAACGTCTTGCCAAAGGTTTAGTGCCGTTGCAGGGAGGCGAACCTCGTACCATGTGGTCAAAATATCCAATAGACCACATACTGATGATGCAAATAAAGCGGGAATAATCAATGATCAAGTAGTAAATCAGTCGAGCAATAACTGGTTGGTCAAATATTCCCAAACAATATTTCCCCCACAATTATCTGACAAACGGTGATCCATTCTACTGAAGATAGTACCACATGCAGTAACAAAACTCCCACATGTCCCAGGTGTTTAATGGGTACATGGCAGAATTTATTCCTTGTAATGCGCCTTGCGCATGGTATATCCAAACCTTTGGAAAGAGCATAGTGACATTAAATTATAATGCGCTATACAAGAAATATGTATATTATTATTGTTGTTGTTGTTATTATTATTATTATTATATTTTTTTTAATAAAGCCTAAAAAAATCGTAGCGCCCCGACCGGGAATCGAACCCGGGCCACTGGCTTAACGTACCAATGCTCTACCACTGAGCTACCGAAACACGGCCGGATGGTACAATCATTTCAGGCTTATAGTCACTTGTTTTTACCAAACTATACAGGGAAGGCATCCACCATTCATTCTTGACCGTATAGCAGGCCTCCTCCAATTTAAGTGACGGCCACATAGAAGCGGTGAAATTCATCACCTTTATACCCCTATGCAGCAATTTTAGTATAAATTGTAATTATAAAGAGGAGATTATTAATAATCATAATATTTTTTGAATACAGGGTTGGAAAAAAGTTTGGAATATTTTTATTCCAAGAATTATTTCTTGTCTTAAACATATCCCTCGTCATTTTAAGTTCTTCTTTGAGGTTCAAATAAAAGATATGTGTCCCTTTTTAACTTTAAAAGCACAACATTAAAAATCAGGCTTATCACACAGTGCAGAGGTCCACTTGGAATTCGGAAGCGTATATTTGCTGTTTTTGCAAATGTCTAACGAAAAAGTTAAATAATCAGATACAGTTTAATTGCTATACCGAAGTCCTCAAAATGACTGCAAACTGCACGTAGCTTTTTCAAAATTCCACGTGAAGTACAGAAATGTATAACAAGATGTTCAAACACAAATAGAGCAAATCTGACAACATGTGGTTCATTGGTCAGCCATTGTAACATGTTTAACAATATTACGTAATCTTTGGTACAAGATGGAACAGTAGACTTCATTCAACACAGTTAATCCGATTTGGATGAATTATTCATCACAATATAGTAGAAACTAGCATTTAAAATCAGACATACTCATCGCCAAAAAAATATTCCAAACTTTTTTCCAACCCTGTATTATATTCAAAAAATATGATTATGATTATTAATAACCTCCTCTTTATAATTACAATTATTGTTATTATTATTATTATCATCATCCTCATCATCATCATCCTTATTAGTATTATTGTACCTTACGACTAGGTCAGTGTTGGTCCAGACTTTATTTCGTCAAAGAAAGAGTTATGGTGTTCCAATGCAGTTTATGTTAAGATTTTTTTGTTGTATCGATTTGGATCCAGGGTTGTATAATGGCTAGACAAACTAATAGTTTCTAATTCATTTTTTTTAATTCTTTCTTTCGCTCTCTATTTTTGCCCCTCTCTCTCTCTCTCTCTCGCTCGCTCTCTCTCCCCTCTCTCTCTCTCTCTCTCTCTCTTTCTCATTCTCTCCCTCATCTTTATTCCCCTCTTCCCCCTTTTTATCTTCATATTCCTTTTCTTCGGGGCCAAGGTGAATATTATGTCACATACATTACAGAGTTCACGGGAAAAGAAAACATGCAGGAAAAATAAGTTATTATGGAAAGTCTTGGTCTTCTGGCATGCAAACGCTATAAACATATAGTCAATATGGTCGATATTATATTTTATATATTCATCTATTTATTTGATTTTTATATATTTGTATTTATTTTTATTTGTTTGCTATAAGTAAGGCCCTATAGAGCTCCGATTATTGCATGCACTAAAGTTCAGAGCTATTTTATAAGCCCCCGGGAAGCATGTCCAGCAATACATGTACATGTACTTGCTTTTCATGCTTGATTGCTCACTCTTTGCACTGCATACATCACACGGAATACTCCTTGCGCATTGTAAACATGGTAAAACTCTCCCCAAGCCAAAATTAATCTTTACATGCTAGAGACATCAAAGATAATAACTGAAAATATTACCCAAAAAAACTGAGTGAGTGTGTGGTCGATTTATTTCATGTCAATTTGATACTCAATGCTTCATTACGAGCAACAGAAATATTATTCTGAACCAAGTTATAAAACGCCGATTCGTATTCAACGGCGCCTGTTCATGATTGTGTTCCAATCGGTAAAAGCCATTCATTCCCCAGTGAAGTGGTCACGCGCCCGGTGGATGTAGGATGTCAGATGTTACCATCGTGACGCGTCATCTTGAAGCAGGAGAATGGTGGATTTTAATAGAGATATCTGTGAAATGTAAAGAAAAGAAGAAGAAGAAGAAGAAGAAGAATATTGGAAAAGCATGTTTAGAAAGGGTGATGAAGGGAGAAGAAATGATCAGATGAAGAAGAAAAAGAACAAGTACAATACCCCCAAAATAATAGACCTATTTGTCGATAAACTTTAAAATGGCATATTCCTGCGAGGTCAGGTAAAGCAAAATCGAATAATTATCCTGATTATGGTTTTTGTAAATGTATCATAAAGTTGTAGAGGAGTTTATGAATAGTCGATAAAGTTGAATATTATAATGATTTCGAAGAATTTGACTTTGAAGACTGATGTAGTTAGTATATTCCAATATATATATTTCAAAAATAATATTTGAAAACCTAATATGAAAATGGTATAGGGTTTCTTGGAAGAAAAGTTCTTTTTGAAATAAATGTTTGCGGTCGGATGATGGCGTATTTTAACTCTATGACCACTAGTATGTGGCGAATGTACACATGACATAACCAAAAACAGATAAGTACTAGGCCCCTACAAGTATAAAGTTGAAGGGTTGAGGAGAAGTTTGGGAACTCTTACTTAGATGGAGTTGGCGATGTTTCCGAGTCCAGAGCCTCGACAGTTGAGGTACCTCCTCTGGTCGGCCTTCCTGAATCGGCGGTCACAGATACAGCTCTCTCCGTGGAGACCAGAGCAGACTACAAAGAAGAAGGGAAGGGTGTGGTTGATAATGCGTTAAGAGCAGCGATGTATATAGTTATGGGGGCACACGCCCTCCACCAGTCGAAAAGCGAAAAAATGAAAATAAAAAATTTAAGAGCATAAAGAGAGAGAGAGGGGGGGGGTAAGCGAAGGCGGAATTCGAAATGAAATTCACATTTCTTTCCTTCTGACACCAGTTACAATGTATTTGACGAATAAAGATCGATACAGTAAATATTTCAAACAACGTGAGTCAAGATATTGAGGGGGCACTAACACCATTTGGGGAGGGGGCACCGGTCTTGCCTGGAAAATCCAAAGCGAATTTACAAGCCCACTGATTAGGTGGAGGGTGCGGGAAGGGGTCCTATCGTCTTCTTTTCTCGTCCTTTTCCCCTTCTCCATTTCCTTTTCTCCCTTTCTCTCTTTTTCTTTCTTTTCTTCTTTATTACGCAATTCGACTGGGGTGCACTTACCCCCTCGTGCCCCCTGTAGCTACGCCACTGATTACAAAGAAGGAGGTGAACACCCGAAAAGCAGAGTTTGTGCTGGGGACGCCATAAAAATAAATTTAAAAATGTTGCTGTAAGCGGTAAGAGCATCAACATCAACATTTTTAGCATAGTCAGATGAAGGAAATTAGAATAAGAAAGATGGTGAAGTTGATTGGCAAAGAGGAGAAGAAAAAGGGAGAAAGGTGGTATTTGTATATCAGTTGATACAGCAGAATATTAACAGAAATACTAAATTGGTTGCACTTTATGCGACCCCTCCCACACTTAATAATCAATGACCTTGTTTTCTCACATTTCATCATTTAGTAAGACAAGTGCACCCCCTCTCCGTCCTCCCAATAAAAACAGTGCCCCTCAATCGCTGGACCCAATCTACGCCACTTCTTAACAGGGACGTGGGGGCATAGTTATGTTTATAAGGAGAAAGAGTTTTGTCAAAGTGTGCTATTTCGAGATAGCGCGAGTTTATCGTGGATTAAAACTATAATAATTTGTTTGAATTTGAATTTGAAATGTTTGTTAGTTGTAGGGTATATACAGAATCAGAATAACGGTAATGCACATAACTCATTTTTTTTTCATGACAGTGAGGGTTAGCATCACTTTACACCGACCCCCTCAATGTCTACACCAGTCACACTGCCAAACCGATTCCGCACCTATTCCAAACCGACCCATTCGAGGGTAATGAAATTTGTTTGTTCGGTCTGTCGTTGGCCTGGTGTCCTTGTCGTTGGTGTGACTGGAATGGGATCACTTTGTCATACTTACAGACAAATCGACCCCTCTTAACCATGGGCTCGGATCCGTAGACGACCTCCTCCAGGGAGTCGAAGTCCTCGGGTGTGGCGACCACGGAGGCGACCAGGACGAAGACAGCGATGGCAAAGATGAAGACCTTCATTCTACCAATGGAAAATTTGTAGGTTATTATTTGTTTTATTTTTTTAATCGAAATCATATTATATTACATCGTGCAAACTGGGCACAGAAATGTAGGGACCGGTGTTTAAACGTTGTCGATACATGCAGTAGGATTATATTCAAAAGCAAAAAATATGTGTATATATAGCCGTAATAATTTTGTTATATATCTATATGCCCTGTATAATATCTATGCCTTGAGTCCGAGCCACACATTTAAATTCCTTGACATAAAATGAAATAAGCATACCTATGAACAATTTGATTTTTTTATAATTTGGGGGATGTAAGGGGTAATCCCATAATTTTGGTAATCCATTTTGGTAATCCTTCTCAAGCTTGTTACCAGAACCTCTTGATTATATTGTTAATAAAAGACGTCAAAAAACAGTTAATGGTTACCACATCATTTGATGGCAAATACAGATATTCCAAATTTTAGTGAATCAATGATTTTCCCACCAACTCGCATTTTTTTCTCCCAAGAAGTAAAAAGGGGAATTTAAATTTTAGACAAAATACAATGTAGTTCAAGTGTCTGTTGAGAGCTAGAAGGGCGTTAAATCTGTATGCCCTATAGAGTATTGCGAGTTCACGCCCTTCGGCTCAAAACAAATTAAGGTCCCGTATTTTTAAACGTTCCGAACAAGAGTTTCCTTATTATTATCATCACTATTATTAATTTGCTGAGATATACATTTCAAAACAGTCAACAAATTGGGATTTGCTGAAGTTAATTTTACTTGGGGTGTCACATCAGGTCCCTATATAGCGACACCAATTCCTATAACAAAGTAAATAATATGATACTTACCTGATTGATAGTGATCTATAAACGATGTGAGGTTACAAAAGGAGAGTTACTAGGAGTCGTTTGCTTCGATCGTGAGTCTGTTTGCTGGTTAAATTTCCCCTATATTTATACCATTCTGGTCCCATTGCCCAGCCGGTGTGAAGGCCTAGCAGATGGGGTCCCGAAGGCTCGCAAATCCGGGATGGATCAGTCGGCTGTCACCATGGAATGGATATGACCATGTCTTTGTACACTGATGTATTTGCAAGTAGCGTCTGTCAACTGGAAGTAATATAATGTCTTCATTTTTCTGATAGGCCGAAAGTAGCCAAAGTGAACAAAACATAACGTGGCAACATGATGAAGAGGGAGGGGGCATAAAAAAGATACAAGTTCAAATCGGCTTTTCGGCGAGAGTTACGTAATTATTGACTAAGAAAATAGTAATAGCAATATGGAGATTGCTATATAAGTATTCTAGAAAAAGGGTGTTAGCCTAATGTTTGTGACAACATTTATTTTGTTTCCCTTGTTTTGGGGGAAGCCATCGTTGCTACTCTTTGCGCATCATCATCTAATCCATTATTTCCTTGAACACCAACATGAATAATTGAATGGCAATCACTATAAACGTGACGTGTCTTTCTGTAATCATATCAATTTCTGTCTCCCGTCTTTCTCCCTCCCTCCCTCCCTACCCCGACCCGCCCCCCCCCCCTCCCTCTCTCCCCCTCTCTCTCTCTCTCTCTCTCTCTCTCTCTCATCTCCGTTTTTCCCTATTTCCTTTATTCTTATTTCTCCTTCCCCCTATGTACTCGACCTTCTGGTCGCTTGATGGCGGCTATATTACACGCATCATCTCCCAGTGCACAATCGTGCTGGATTTTTGTGGTCATTAATGTCATCATTATCACCTAGCAATAAGACATCGACATTATCAAGACATTTAAACAGAAAGCCACGCAATACCAAAGGCCTAAACCAGTTGAGTTGCTCTTATCGGGAGGAGGGGGGGGGGGGGTATATTTTATGGAAGGTAATGAATAGGTGAGTATTATTTACACGTGTACGCCTATAGTTATATCCAGTGGCGTATCTATAGATCCCTTGGCTTCAAGAGGGGCAAACAAGTTATATCTCACTGACCAAAGGTTTTTTAAATATTTTTTTTTATTTGTTTTTATTTTTTGACGAACCAGCGTCAAGTTTTGATGGCCTTTGTATCCTATTTACTTGAGATTACATAACTATTGTGGTTCATGATTAAGCGATTTTGTTTTTTAATGTTCTTCTTTTTTATGTTGTTATTGTTGTTTTGGGGTTTTATTTGTTTGCTTGATTTTTTGCTTGCTATTTGTGGGGTGTGTTTTAGTTGTTAAGAAAATAGGTCAAAATAAATAAAGAATTCAGTGTTGATTGTTTAGGTTTCAAATCCATATTTCAAACATTTATTTAGAAACAGTATATTGATTCAATGAACAACCAAATGCGTCGATCGTTTTTGACCCATTCCCTACGGGAACCGGGTCGTCCCTATAATTATTCAGTCTATAGGAATTTAGATAATTGAGTAGTCAGTGGGTTAAATATTACCACAACATGTACACTCCTCCCCCCCCCCCCCCCCCCGCTCCCTCTCTCTTTATTATATCATGTCTTCATTCATTTTAATTTCCTTTGTAAATCTTACTATCTTTACTCTGTTCAAATATCCCGAACACCGGTTCATGAATGTGACTGCAGTCACTTTGGATACATCAGTCTGTACGGGGACTTACCCCATGACGTAAGGTTAATTCATATGCCAAAGTAGGGGTGTGGCTCTAGGGGCGGCAAATATTCATAAAGCGGAATGTCGGCCTCCCTGAGGGATCGTCCAACGCATTCTTTTTAATTTGAATCCAAAGAAAATAGGCCACTAATGTCTCGATTCATGAACATGATAGGATTTTGGTTGCCCTTAAATGCTCTTAAATGCAAAAATTGTATTTGTCCAAAATGAAATATCTTGATTCGTTGCTACGCCCCCTTGCGTAATTGATGGTTTATTTCACTTGATTGCTAAATAAAAGGCACGTGTATGCTTGTAAGCAAACAACAAGGGGACCGATTGTACTCCTCTCCGAGGGACCTCTTAATGAACACTATATAGGCTTTCCAAAGGGCACTATAGCGCATCCTCCGAATTGCGAGACGATTGCTTTACCACTGTGCCATCGCGCCTCCTCGATATGATAACAACAACAATAAAAAAAACTATTTAAAAAAAGACAAAATAAAAACTTAACTTTATATACTCTCCCTCTAAAAATAGAGAGTGATCATTGACGTTCATATCCCCGGCGGAGTGAAAGTAGAGTGAAAATTCACCTTTTTTCTCTCTTTCTTGAGAGTACTCTGAAATTAATTGATATCTATCCCTAAACTGATGATTACTGACATGACTCTTGGTGGAGTGAAAATAGAGGGAAAATTATATTTTTTCAGAGAGAGAGTTTAATAACCTTGCGATATTGGTAATTTTGTATATCGTAGCACTGGATGATTGTTTTTGTAAATGTTATCAATTTAATATTAATTATACACTTACTTCATTTCAATTTTTTTAGAAGTTCGGTAGGACAAGTGTGGTCTGCATATAATCAATCCATTGATTGTGGGCGTCATCGGAAAGACAAGAAAAGACAAGACAAATTGCTTGGCCGCTCTGGTACCGGAAGGGGGGGGGGGGGGGGGGGGGGGGGGTGACTCTATGAGGCCATCTTCGGGATATCGTGACCATCATGTCGAATTTTTTGGGGGTAATGCTATTGGTTCTTTAGAGGTCAAAATCAAAAGAATGTCAGTCAATTTGACACACAATTAATTTAAATAGGATTGCAGTTACTTTCACACTTAAAACCAAATGGTATATTGGCCTATTTATTTCACTTTTTAGTATATTAACCCGCTGACTATACTGAATTCTCAAATTCCCATAAGGTTAATACATGGACCACCTGGTTCCCGTATGCAATGGGTTAATGGCATTTTGAGGGAAATAAACGAGAAGAAGCTTGCCAAAAGTAAATTTGCCGAATCGGGAGGGGGCACATCTAAATCTTATATAGGCCTACATTTAGTATACAAACCAACAGTGTGCGCATTTAGTGTGTTTGTGCATGTGCCAACCCCCCCCCCCCCCCTCTCAAACATACAAACCCTGGACAATTATTGGAGTATTAAATGCCTGTTAAATTCATAACCTTCATTTCTCTTTGTGTTTTTTCTTTGTTTCCTGTTGTTTTTGTTTGTTCTGTTGTATTTTTTTAATGTAGAATTTTTGACTAAAAAGCTTTCCATGAATATAGCGAACAAGTTACCTGATTTCTTTTTTTTTTCGCTTGTCAGAGACATGTGGACTAGAAAGACACTTTCTCTTTACAGACATCCCCCCTCCCCCCCCCCCCCCCCCCCCCCCCCCCCCCCCAAGAGAATCCTAGATCTGCCTCTGAACCGTCCCTGAAAGAGGAACAAAATTAACGAAAAAAAAATTTAATCAAAATAATTATAGTAATGGATTGTTTGTGTTTTGCGCCATCACATGTCGAAAATTCAGCAACGAAACAAAAGACGAAAATACCAACGCAACAGTAGCTAGAAATACGGTATGTATAATCCCCATTTCAGTCGCCATTTTATAATAAAATGAGTGTAGATACGTGTGAATTATTTTATGAGATATGTGGTGCAATTAAAATGATCTATTTAGCAGAAACAGAGCTGAAGTGTCAAAGCAAACCAGAGTATTTTGTACCGATTTTGCCCTGTGTACCACTGTAGTCCGATACGTTACTCGTTACGTTATGCAGTGTGTAAGTGTAAGTCAGTGTAACTCCACTCATAGCACATCAGCAAGCAATGGTCATATTGACCATTAGAATCATATACATGTGTGTATACTGGGTATTGGGGATACAGATGTAATTTTGTTTCAAATGGATGTTTTTGTGGGCAAACTAATACTTGAGTATCATTCTTTAGAGTTTAAGTTATGAGTGGTTAGGAACACTCACTGTAGGCACTCATAGCTACATTCCTATACTTCGTGTGTATAATGTAGGCAGTCATACATTGTGTACATTTCCTGGTCGCCGCGGGCGCTGACATCTCCCCAAAAGAGTTTTGTCCTCAAAAATTCGGTCCCTATGGCGTACACGGAAAAGTTCCGATTTTCTGTGTGCGCGATCGTAAAGATCGATGTGCCCTTGCGATCCCGAGTTTCTTCGTAGACAAAAATTATATTGGCCGATTTTAGTCTAAGACATCGGCAGTTTGTAAACAACACGCGATCGCGAAACAAATCGGCGGGGATTTCTCCGGTTTTGGACAAGATTTTGACTTTGGATTTTGCTGTAAATATCAAAAGTTCTTCCTAACGGCCATTTGAGGTAGGAGTGAGATTTTTAAGGGCTGAATTTGAAAGCAAGTATTTAAAATATTTATCTTATTTTCCCCCCCATACCTTTAGTACATGCGACAGAAAATACCAACTATTTTACAGAAATGTACCCGGGAGTGACCAATCCCAAAATCTGACTTTTAAATTAAAGATAATTACCCCTTAAAAACTATCCCTGATGAAAGGCAGTGTCAACACAAAACAAACTCACCAATTTGCTGTCTCAGAAATGGTCTTGAAAGAGAGATATTTTGCTGCAAAGTTGGGAACTTCAGCTACGCCTTCTTGAGAATATCGCCTTGAAAAAACTGCAACGTCATGCTCTAAAGTCGTTACGTTGGCAATTAGAAAGGCCAAAAGTCAGCTGATCATTGCTGATTACAATAACAAAGGCACACCGGTGCCTATATGAAATTCAAATTCCCCGCCCCAGCGAGCTCAATTTCGGTCGCTAGTCTTGGAGAATGCGTAAACAGTATTTTAAAATTCTGTACTGTGAGACCGAGCACAAAATGGAAGATTTCGAGCTCGAACGATTTTGAAAAAAAGAATTAGACTATACATTCTAATAATCAGACACTAGACCTAAATTTTTAGTAAAGATCTGAAATTTTACTGGCCTTATCTGTGGTTTCTTGTCATTCACGCTCTGACTCTGCCGTCGTGCGTGGAGCTCTGCCTAGCCCTTGCTCTGCCTAGCGCTTGCTCACGATCACATGTATGCACGATACAGAGTTCAATACGCACTGAACTTAGCGGTTTCGCTTCGCTCGATAGAGTCAGCTTGTCTTGCCGATTTTATGTAGGTCGGTAAATTATGATTGTAAGCATTCTCAAAAATATTTTATGACAAAAGAGAAGTATAAAATAATAATATTCACAAGTATAGATAAATATTATTGCTTAAATTCTTTTATTATTAACTTATTTTTAAATTAACAAAAATAATATTACCAGGTAAAAGAATGCAGTCAGCAAAACCGGCAACGCCGAAAAGGAAAAAGCCTCTACCCGTAACAAGGATAAGGCATTTTGGCAATGGGTCTTTCTACCCCGTTTTGGACCTAGAGGTCTATTTCATAATTGATTGTCTTGTTGCCGTCTTGGACCCTTTTTCATGATTCATTGTTTAATGTTTAAAAATATAAGAGGAAAGTCAAAAGTTATTCAACAAAAAAAAAAGACGACTTGCCACTAAGAAGCTGACGTTTATTTTCACAAAGTTTGTACAAGATTGATCACATCATAATGAAAACAATAGTCAATAAAATCAGAAACAACCTCAAGAGTCTGTTCAAAGACTACCAGCATCTTTACTCTAAGATTATAGAGATTATAAGATTATACGATGTAAACCGAGCGGGAAACCGAGTCAGGAAACAGGGAGTTCTTTGTTCTCCCAAATTACATGTTCTGGTCATTCTGGAATGCATGATTGTTGAAATGACGCTTTCTGAAAGGTCTGAGTTACATACTGTAGCATATACCTGGATATTTTTGGACGTGGTGGAACAGCTACAAAGGCCCATTTCGGTAAGAATATATATATACTTTTCGTAGAATATGATAATACTTAATAGGTGTAGACAAAGATGGAGTTGTGCCATCGTCATGATCGTGCATGCTGTAATGATAGTGTAGGATAGTTGAGTTCTTTGTCCTTCATGAAAGAATTACATTACTATAAATTTTTAGTGTTCTAATTCGGCATGTATTGTTGCAATGATCATTGATGTAAAGAATCATTTGTTGATGGAGTTTCATGTTTGATATATTGAGTAAATTTATGTTTTAGGAAAGAGACAATTTCTCATTGTTATTAACTGATATTTATTCAAACTTATCATATGATTGAAATAATTTAGTGGTCTGTTGCGTCTTTTTAATATTTCATATAGACCGAATTTCTTAAACATAC